>OU015501.1:130860666-130883166 GCA_907164885.2 Dolomedes plantarius
AATACAAATATACCTACCAACTGACGATTATAATTCTGAGAAAGTTTAGACTCATGAATATTAAGCTCAGATGTGAAGCCGAGTTTATACTTAAAGAAATCTGAGTAAGACTATCAGTTTCTCCCGTTCAAGGATAATAGGTAGCCCCTCTGAAAAGAAGTAAAAAATTAATTTATTTATCACTCAAGTAATTTTGTGTATTAGATAATAAGAAACTGAACTTTTTAATGTAAATTTTTAAGATGTATTTTAATTTCCTTTTCAATTTTTCAATGTTCTAATCTTTATATTCATAAGAGTATGCTATATAACGTTACGCAATAATTTTTAAACAAAGTGAAAAATTCCTGAGTAAAAATTAAGAGACTCATGAGTATTAAGCTCAGATGTGAAGCCTACTATATACTTAAAGAAATCTGAGTAAGAATATCAGTTTCTCCCGTTCAAGGAGAATAGGTAGCCCCTCTGAAAAGAAGAAAAAAATAATTTACCTATCACTCAAGTAATTTTGTGCATTAGATATTAAGAAACTGAGTGTTTTTAATGTAAATTTTTAAGATGTATTTTATTTTCCTTTTCAATTTTTCAATGTTCTAATCTTTATATTGATAAGAGTATGCTCTATAACGTTAAGCAATAATTTTTAAACAAAGTGAAAAAATTCCTGAGTAAAAATTAAGAGACTCATGAGTATTAAGCTCAGATGTGAAGCCTACTATATACTTAAAGAAATCTGAGTAAGAATATCAGTTTCTCCCGTTCAAGGAGAATAGGTAGCCCCTCTGAAAAGAAGAAAAAAATAATTTACCTATCACTCAAGTAATTTTGTGCATTAGATATTAAGAAACTGAGTGTTTTTAATGTAAATTTTTAAGATGTATTTTATTTTCCTTTTCAATTTTTCAATGTTCTAATCTTTATATTGATAAGAGTATGCTCTATAACGTTAAGCAATAATTTTTAAACAAAGTGAAAAAATTCCTGAGTAAAAATTAAGAGACTCATGAGTATTAAGCTCAGATGTGAAGCCTACTATATACTTAAAGAAATCTGAGTAAGAATATCAGTTTCTCCCGTTCAAGGAGAATACGTAGCCCCTCTGAAAAGAAGAAAAAAATTAATTTATTTATCACTCAAATAATTTTGTGTATTAGATATTAAGAAACTGAACTTTTTAATGTAAATTTTTAAGATGTATTTTAATTTTCTTTTTAATTTTTCAATGTTCTAATCTTTATATTCATAAGAGTATGATCTATAACGTTAAGCAATAATTTTTAAACAAAGTGAAAAAATTCCTGAGTAAAAATTATGAGACTCCTGAATATTAAGCTCAGATGTGAAGCCCTAGTATAATCTTAAAGAAATCTGAGTAAGGATATCAGTTTCTCCCGTTCAAGGAGAAAGGGTAGCCAGTCTGAAAACAAGAAAAAAATAATTGACCTGTCACTCAAGTAATTTTGTGTATTAGATATTAAGAATCTGAATGTCTTTGAAGTAAATTTTTAAGATGTATTTTATTTTCCTTTTCAATTTTTCAATGTAATGATCTTTATATTGACAAGAATATGCTCTATAACGTTACGCAATAATTTTGAAACAAAGTGAAAAATTCATGAGTAAAAATTAAGAATCCAAATATTTGTAAAAAACTAATATTATAGAACTGTTGGTCGATTTTATTTATTTTTTTTTAGTTTTCATTTTATCACAAAATTTCTGTCAAATATTATAAAGCAGATTCTACTGAGTATAACTAAGAATCATAATAAAATAATATATAAATTTTAAAATCTATATAGACGTTTTAACGTTTTAAAAATAGCAATTTATAAAAAAAACACAAATTCAGAAAGTAAGTTGAAGTTTTCAACTTTACCGAAAACCTAAGAATGGAGTAGAAACCGTTAGAACTAAAAGCCCTTTTACTTATTGAATCGCCAAAAAACTTCGTCATAATATACTACAGATGTAAACACACAGCTTTGTAACTTCATTCTAATATGATACAGATGTTGCAGTATATTTTAAGCAATAAATATAGAAATGTAATTTCATTATTTTTCTCCCAAATAAAAGTGTTGTATCCTTTTAAATAACATAACTTCAATGTCTATTTGAGGATGCAATTCTAGCTCAAGTCTTTAAAACGTAGCAGTGTCAAAGTTCATTTTTATCCATTTCATTTTCTATCGTAGTTAGTCGCATAGAAATCCGTTGGCTTAACATTCCACCTTAACATAATAGTTTAATCACCATTGGGTAAGTTTCTTTAATAAATTACATATATTGTTCTGCTTATACTTTCTAAATTGCCATGTCATGGCTCTGTGATAATTGTACAAAGAGACTGGGGATAATATGTCCAAAACTTCATTAATTAATTTATTTAATAATTATTTTGGCTTGTTACAAGTTTAAAAGATATCGGTGAATCATATAGATTCTCTCTCGATCAATATAACCACGAACTTATTTGTGCTTAATTAGGAAATATACCGTTTAGAGATGTGTGTTGCACTTATCCTCTAGGTATTTAATATCACATAGAAATTCACAAATGTTTGTTTCTATTTTAAGTCAGGAAAACGAGTAAATATTATTGTATAATTAGTGCATATTTTAAAATATATCTCACTTTAACAATGAATAAGTCATAAAACTTTTTCTATTTGCTTCACAGTTCCTTTCGATGAGTCAATATTATTAAATATACAAGTATTCTCTACTCGTAAATGAACAATGGAATTTTCAAAACAGGATTTCGAGGATATTTCATAAATTAAACTCGTGATTTCCCATATTTCATCTTATATTGCCTTTGGCTATTTAAGTTTGTGCTTGCTGAAATGGCATTTCAGAAAAAGATTTCTTTCTCTACGAGCAATTTTCGTTTGCAAGGGAAACAAAAACGGGAGAAGTCAGCTTGAAAATCCTTTCAAATGCTTGGATGAAACAGTGCTGAAATAAATCGAACTGGGTTCAGACATTCGAGGCGATTGAAGATCATAGATTTGCAAACCCTTTCGTGTTTGGTTTTACATTACTGCGGTTCTTTACATTGATTAAAATTGAACATATCCATGGTAATTTATTTATAACAGACAAATTATAGAAAAAATCCCATTGCTTTTCTTTAATAAATATTAAAGGGTTTTACTTACAACTTACGACTGACGCTTGAAGTAAATAAAATTACTTTTAAACAGGAGGAGCGATGGATATTGCTGGCTAAAATTATCTTAAGGGGATGGTGGACTTTCAAATTACCAAAAATCGAGCAAAAATTGGAATTTTTTTGGGGGGTGTATTAATATTTTAAAAACATGTAAATATTGGAATGAAATGCATTTAAAATGTGTAGTGAAAAGAAAAATGAAAAATCAGTGGCTTTAGAGTAGTAAGTATTAAAGGTAGATAAAAAATTAACTTTTAAATGACTTTTTCTCAAAATGAGAAATTTCCAGATTTGCAAGTCTTTAAAATGCTCCTCGCGTCATAATTTTGGACGAAATTTTATGAAATTTATAATAAAGATTCCTGTAATACATCAAAATAAAGTTATGTATCCATTTTAGGATTCGAGGTCATTTAGGTTATAAAAGTTTAACTTTAGTGTAGAAAAGTACAAAAATTTCGCGAAAATTCAGAGTACAAGCATAAAAATATTTTCTAAAAATTAACTATTCAACGAAAGTACAAAAAAATACATAACTTTGTTCAGAAAGTATTTATAAGCAATATAAGTGCAAAATTAAGGGGAAAAGTTTAAAATTGAGTCGCAAGGAGCATTTTAAAGAAGGGTAATTTAATTAAAATTTTTTAATTATAAAATATTTTTTAAAAAATATTTATAAAATTTTATAAGGTGTTTAATATTGTTATACTTTAATGAATATATATATACAAAATTTCATATCTCTGTGGTAAAAATTTCAAAAATCGTTTTGAAAGGTCCACCATCCCCTTAAATAATTCCTCTCTGGAGTACATTAAAGAAAATTTAGATAATTTAAAAAATCTTTGGTGTTTCTGGCATTAATATGTTTATAATTGCCTAAAATATACTGCATTTCGTACTAGTTTAAAAGAGAAAATAAGACAAAAATGAAACTTGGGATCTACGTGAACAGTATTTAATACTGTCTGGAGAATTAACGTCAAAGATTTTGCTAGGACAGTAGTATGTACATATACATAGGAAAAACTAGCTCATATTTTCCTGGCTGGAGCTAGACTCATCCTGAATGGAATAAAATTAAATTTAGAAACAGTCGGGTCGAATGGTTTATTAAAGCGACAAAAGTGCGTCCGTCCATTTCAGAAGACAGCTCGGAAGTAAATATCACCTTTCAACCTTACGTGCGAGAGGGCGAAAAAAACATGTGGCTATTATTTTGTAAGGTCAGCAGAATTTGGGGCTCGCGATGCGAACCCACTCTCCTGAATCCGAACATGTACACGTGTAGAAATGCAAAGGCATGCGATTCATGGGAAGTTCTGTTGCTAAGGTTTTGTAGCGATAAAGTAATGTTACTGGGGATTGGATTTAGGAAAGGGAATTTAAATGCTAGAATGTAGGACATAATATTTAATGTATTACAAATTACCCCCAAAAAGAGGAAAATCGTCACGTTGAAAGGTGAAATTTCACAAACATAATACAAAAACAAACTCTTATATAATAAAAGTCAGTACAATTACAATGCAACATAAGCAAAATTCCCTACATCATAAAATTACATGTCTCAGAAACCAACATTGGTGGTAAGAAGTCACGACAAACAGCAAGGTGGTGAGAATTAGAACACATCAGGGTTACAGGGTCAAAAGCTTTGTCCATAACCCATCATAAATTAATTCCACCGCAACAAAACCATTGCACAAAGTTAAATCTCTTGAATCTTCAATATAAATATAAATTCACTCTTATGACTTCGTTGCACCATCACACAAAATATATGAAATTAAAGACATATACAATGAAATATATAATGAACACTCAAAATATATGGAATTAATATAATATGCAATGAAATTTATAACTTTTAATACAATGTGCAATGGAATTCAAATAACTGAAATATTACTGTTTAATGTAATACAAATAACTTTTTAAACAAATCAAAATTCTTTATCCAATACTGAGTCCTAAAATAACACATAATTCGTGGAGTCCTTAAATTCAGTTTTAATTAAATTTGTTATACATGGTTGTTATACATTCTTATTGTATGTGATTTATACACGTGTCTCCATTTTACACATGATTTCACATGATTTCAAAACCTCATGGTTTACATCAATTATACATCGATCTCCATTTTTTATATTCTTAATCTCGTATAGTTACATAAATTTTAAAATAATTCACAATGCACAATTCAGAAGATATTTCAATAAGTTCAATTTCAAGACTACATTACTTTAGACAATATTATTCCAATATTATTCCAATATATATATATATATATATATATATATATATATATATATATATATATATATATATGTATGTATGTATGTACGTGCTGTAATAGTACAGTGCATAGAAATAATTATTGGACTGAGATTCTTGATAAAGGAGAAAAAATTTGAACGAAAATCGAATGTAGGTATTTGGGTAATCATACATCCCATTTTTATAACTATTTTGTTTAATAATAACTATTTAAAGAGGTCCGAGACACATAAAAAAAGACCACAAACCATTCTAAAAAAAACACAAAGCCCGCATTTTTTTATTTCTGGGATTTAAACAGACTATAGAGCTCATAGAATAATATAACACAAATCATACTATGATTCTAAGATAGTTAGAAAGCCAGATGTAACATATTAAATGAGTATTTTCCATTAACATTACAATGTCATTTTATATTAAGCCAATTTTTCGCAGCGTGAAGTCTTTTATGATTTGTGATCGTTGAAAGTATATATTAAAAATCCGTCAGAAAAATCATCCTGAAGAAAAAATTAAGTAGTTACATCAATTGAAGTTGCTAAAATTTTTAGAAAGACAATTTTTACGGGTTCTGAGAATAAGTTAAATTCAAACCTCTCCTTTTTACGAAATATATATATATATATATATATATATATATATATATATATATATATATATATATATATATATATATATGCGAAGATATTAATTTCAAACTTTAAAAAAATTCCAACTATTCGAGTACTTTTCAATTTTCAATGACATTTATATAAACACTTATTAGGGCAAATAATTATTAAATAATGGATCAAAATTTAAAAAAAAAATTATCTTTTGGATTCTAGACCTTAAAAATATCCAGCTCTTTCATTCAACACATAATCATTCTAATCATTCAACACATATTCATTTGTGTTATTAGAGTTATTAGAGATTATTATTAGAGACTTGCAATTAGAGATTTGCGGCGGATGGGGAACCCCTTATTATGATAGATATTTTTTACGTGAACGTGAACTTTTTGAATATTATGGGTAAAAACATGTACATTTCTGTGTAGCAAATAATATGAAGTTCAGGATATATGCCTTAAAACTTTTGAAATAACGCTACCAGTGTTAAATTCAGCTCCTTGAATCAGGTAATGCTGAGAAATAATGAGCAACATACAATAACCTGATTGTCAATGATACGGGCGGATATCGCGTGAGAACGTGATAAGATTATGACTGTACTAGTACCGCCATTAGGCTTGAGGAGTATACTATAGAGAGGCTGTGAAGACTGTGTGAAAGATGTTTCTCGAATTTACGGAGATGATTCTTAAATATTAACATCATTTATATGACAAATTTTTATATTTAATCAAGGAAAACACGAGGTCATGCGTAACATCTGGTGAACTTTTTGAATTAGAGATTATAGTGATAAATTTATTCGAAATCGACGCCACCTGTGGTTATATTCCATCATCATCCGAAATGGACCATTTGTGCTGAAGTATACTTGTTTATTGTTCCATTAAATACATAAATTAAAAATTCGTGGTTTGTGACTTACAACCCAACAAAAAATGCATAAATTATGTTTTTGTTATGTCTGGAAGAAATATAGCTATTTGACAAGAGTCTTTATATGATCCCAAAAGGTATATGAGGCGAATTTTATATCTTGGTTGTTGTAAATCAAAAAAATATACATTTGTTTTTCTTAACAGTTGTTTTACGTTGATGTGAATGTACCTCGAAATTCCCCGCAGGAAGAGAATCAAGCTAAATTCCTTTGAAACTTGTTAATATCTAAAACTTAAATAACAATTGCTGAAGTGTATGTGTTTTAATCTTTTAAATGAATCCATTTAGGTACAACAAAATGGTTCAAAAGACTAACTTCGATAAATTAAGTGTAGAAAAAAGGAATTTGCTTTACAACTGTCAAAAATAATAAATAATTTCCAGTCGTAGTACCGACTTATCAATTCTTGTAACACATAATTTATGGTATGCATCAGTGTAGTGATACTGGAGTAGTCTTCTGAATTTTATGATCACAACTAACATTTATTACTTCCTTTTGCGGATGAAATATGAAGGAAAAAAATCTAGTGTATACAAAATTATTTACCCCGTCTCTGGAGATAGTTTATACTGATCCGAAACCTGTTTATATGAAATCTGTTCGTCTACCTTCTTATAGAAACATGACAAAATCTACGAGAGATTATAGTTAGCAAGCCAAAAAAACACTGAGACTTTTTTAGATAGGAGACAGTGTTCACGAGGTGTTTCAGATGACAATCAATAATTAAATTTTCTTTGGTTTCAAAACTGTTACTTAATTTTTTAGGTGGCAAATTGATTTTTAGCTGTAACCAAGTTGAGTCCTTTATAAGTTGTTTATTTATGTTACAATTTTTGTTTTGTTTTTTGCTTTTACCAAGAGCATATAATTTTGAATTAGTAAGAGATCACTGAACTAAAAATAGCCACATTTTTTTTTACTTTTAAACGTCTGAAATTCATACATTACTTTAGCAGATCGGCTGTGAAAATTATCTTTTGCAATTACCTTACATTATTACATGCATAATTGAAATTACTGCAATTGGAATTCATTTTGTCTCTTCTCGGTCTATTATTATAGTAAACTACACCCTAAACTTTAAATTATTTTTCAAATATTTCCCTTCAAATGTTTTCGATTGTGGTACTGCGCTGGATATTGACATCAGTGTCCGAAAACTTCAATACTGCCACAATCATAATTAGGAGGGAGCTTCAAAAAGTAACTGCAAATCGTATATTTTGCGATATATAATTCAATAAGAGATACAAATGTCATGCCATTTTTCTATGTAATCACTCTCTTTTACAATATACTTGTCACACGTTTCAACTTACTTCTTTATTAAATGGGGGAAAATGTCTTTGGTTGTGCTTTATGTCAAGAATGCTCCTCTTTTTGGCATCTGTCGGCCGGAGTGTTGTTTATTTCGGATTGATTTTCGCCCGTTTTTAAGCATATCCACCCTCTCGTTTCCTCTTCCCTCGCCAATCTTCCCCATACTGTTGCAGGTTTTTTCTGAGAATTTCGCGAAGTTTCACACCCTGCTACCACAAAACTCTGATGACTACTCACAGCTCCTCTGCGGTGCAAACTGCTAAGTGCCCTATGTATAGGTTTCCCTTAACATTAAGAACTTGTAGTATTTGTTCTCTCTTCGTCGGAAAACGCGATATTTAAAAACGTGTCATGAACGGATGGTTTAAAATAAAAATAAAATAATATGCAGATTTTTCAACTTTGAAGGCAGGACTCGAATTACGAAGCTCTCGCGTCACAGCCAATGGGGTTTGTACAAGTAAATACAACAAGTATTTAAGATGTACGTATTTTGTCAGCGAGTGGGGGTTTTAAGCAGTAGCTATTCTGCGAGTCAGTTGGGATTTTCAGCCATAGTGCTTGTAGCTGTTTTCGCAGCAGTTTGAGCTTTAGATGTGTTTGCGACGAATTGTCGAGCCATTAAATTTGTATCCCTTCTTTCTTCCTATAACTATCCCAAGCTTTACCATTCAGTATAAGTAGTGTTTTCAAAATTTAAATAGGTTATTTTTCGCCCGTTCATGACACGCTTATCTGTATTTTTTTTGTTTAATGGTTAAGTTTTTGTAAATATTTTTCTTCCAAGCTATTGGATCAAATCGATCCCCTTTTTTTACTATGTTTTTATGTAAAATAAGAAAAATAAAGGCATTTTAGTTAGCCTCATCAAGTCTACTTTCTTGTGAAAGGTTTTTATTTCAGAAAATTAGGTATGGGGCAAATTATGCGGTTTAATCCACCCAACAGAACTTCATGCCATTTAGTCAGAAATGTCAGCATCTGAAGTGTAGATAAATCTACCTTGCGCGGGAGTTTGAAAGGCTTGTTGTTTTTGTTTCAGGAACTATAGTCAATTTTCAGTTACTTTTTGAACTACCCTCGTATTTTAGTCTTCGGGATCAGCTTTAAACTGGCTGCCCTGTTCGTCTATAAGTTATTTTGTTTTAAGGTGACTGCCCACGTTCGGAACCAATTTTTTTCAAAAATAATTTTTTTAAAAATTTTTTGGTCTTTTATGGTAAAATAGCACTTAAAAATTAAAAAATAAGCAAAAACTTACCTGTAAATACCATACTCTTAAATAAATTGGTCAATTTGAAGTAATTTTTAATGAAATTTAGTGACACCGTAAAATAAAACGCCTATCACTCTGCACAAAATTCTAATGCTATTACTTTAATTTCCTTCTCCCACAGGATACATATGACAGTTTTCTTGAAAATAACCTACAATCTAAGATTAATTTTAAAATACAAATATAATACAGACAATTTTATGTTTCAATATGAAAATTTCCCCCGATTCGTCATTCCTTTCCTTATAAAAATAGCCCTAAATAAAAAAGTATTTGCTATGCATCAATTATTGTACGTCATTTCATTAACAATAGCATCTAAAACATTTCCTGAAAGTTTTATCAAATTATATGCATTATTATATGAAATATCATAATAACGGTAGAGATTTGTGCTAAAAAACGTAATTCTGAGTAAAACGCATTTAAAGTTGTTTATCACTTCAATTTTGTATCAGACGATGTTTTTTAAAATATCTATAACTCTGCTTCTAATTGATGTAGAATGAAAATCAAACCATTTTGAAAAGAGAAAGGATTGAATTACACGATTCTTGCAAAAAATAAAATTGTCCAAAATAGTCAAAAAATGACATTTTCAACGTAGGCAAACACCTTAATTAAATAAAAGATTACCAAATTACTCCAAAAGCCCCAGAATTAGTTTTCTGAACTTTTTAAAAGAAAGAACCATACTTCATAACTATCCGTTAGCTTTTCAAACTAATTTGTTGCACGGAAAAGTTAAAATATTTACCATATCTAGAGATATATATATCTTTTTGAAATAGGTTTCAACTATTAAATTTGCACTTTTCCTAATTAATAAGCTAGAATAAATATCTTCAAATGTAAACTTATTTAAATGCAACGATGTATTTATACACTGATACTTAACAGAATATATAGCCTCGACAGGAAATTTAAGATTATCTTTGGTCTGGATGCACAAAACCAATGACAGAAGATTACATTAGTTACGGAAATCAAAAGAATTTTTGAAAACTAATCAATATGACAACTCATTCGCTTAAAGAAAGTCAAAGTAAGCGGAATAAAATTACTTAGGAATTAGCACAGCGTTAAGACATGAGGCAGAAAATTTATCAATTATAAAATATATTCTAGATATCGAATACAGCCGCCTATAGCATTCATCTAATCATTTCACGTAACTCAAGTTTAATATCTTGCATTCCGATAACATCCACTTCATATATAAAGCGTTTACTTACTGATATGTTTATTCTAAAAATAGAGGGAATTAAGGAATAGTTTGAAAAATACTTGAGTGCTTATTCAACCCTATTTTCCACCAGCATGAAGACTGAGAACGACAGATATGAAGCTGGGGGGGGGGGGGGCATAACGATCACATTTTTTTATGTTTTCAGTGTTTCTATTTGGAGATCAACACCTGTCTTTCTTCTCACGCTGTTCTTAGTGGAGCTGTTTGAGTTTTACTTACCCGCTTACAGTTGGAGTTGCTTTCGTTTGAATAGGGTAGATAATTAGCCTTTATTTTGTCATATGAAGAGGTTTAGTTGAAGTGTTTTACTTTTTTTACCAATAGGTTGTGTAATAAAAGATTTTCCTTTTGAGCTAAGCTAGCAAGGTATAAATTATTATTACAGTGTTTTTAATCCTTTTAAAGTTTCAGCAAAATTAAATTCTATGACGCTTGGATTATTACTGAGAGGTATGTTGATATATTGTCGCTAAAGAAAATTAAATTTTGGATATCAATGAACTATAAATTTAAAAGTGATAATAATTCATACTGTAAACATATCAAATTACTTTAGAAGCGTAAATACTCACGTATATGGTAAGTGTTGCCTTAGATTTAACTTATTTTAGAGTGTCGGGTAGAAAAAATTGCTTTTTGACTCATTTTGTAATAATTATTATTTTTATTGATGGTGCCTTTATAAAAATACTGTCATACATATAATAAAAAATTGAAAAATTGCTGTGAACAAATTTTAAAATTCCATATTTTGACGTATGTTTAATTTTTAATATATCTTTGTAGCTACTGGTTCTATTTGCATATTGCTTTTCATTTGAACAAATAAAAAAATTCTAAATAACATGTCTTCAGCATTTATAATTGTTTTATTTACAAAACTTGTATTCACTCTGATATTTATCGCAATTTCCTGTCAAGTGTTTCGCAATTACTTCATGCCACTTTCACCCCGACATGCGATAAAAACGTCCACGTGTATAGGCAAAATTCCCACATGATAAACACGTGAGAACGCTTCTGCAGCTTGTAAATTACAACATTTCAGATTATGAAAAATATCCAGAAATTCCAAAGATTCTCCATATTTTGATAAAACCGTACGTAACGAAAATTGACCAGTTTAGACGAGGCTGAACATGATGGTGTGCGAGATCTTTGAGAAGATGAGGTACAGAGATAACTAGTTAGCCAAAAGAAGGTGATATACATCTTAGATAGAGGACTAGCTTAAAATCTTTACGGCTAGTCTTTCTTGCTGGGGAGTTTTTGTAGTGTCAATAAAATTCTTGATTTTACCCTGGTTTTTTTCCCGAATAGAACTTTTTTTGTATTCAAGATTAGTCGTTGATGCACTACTTTACTTACGGTTATGTTTCTAGACTAATAAAAAGCCTAGCATTGCAGTTTTTTAGGAAGCCCTAGAGTACTTTAACCCAACTTTACAGATTTTAAGTACTTTACATTCTGTAATATGAACATATTAGCATTCGTGGAATAAATTAAATTCAACTTAGAGTAACAAAAACTCATAATACATTAAAAAATAAAGTTAAAAAATTAAAGTTAAGAATAGTTTTATTCTTTCAAACATAATTTATTTCCTGCTTTAAGTAATAAAATCACACTTCCATCACTCAAAACAAAAAGCATAAATTTCTCTCTACTTTTCCATTTAAAGAGTCCTGGTATATTTATAATATGTCTTGACCCGTTTAGCGTGTTCACTGCGATTTAAAAAAATATGCAGCTGATTTTGTTGTTTCAAATTATGCGATTCTAGTACATTTATAGGATATGACTTACACAGAAAAGTTCAAACATAGAGGCATTCAATCAATATTTCGCAAAAATATCTGCATATTGCATTACTTTTTATATTAGGAATAACATCTCTTGAATGTGAAGTATGCATTTCGTGTAACCTCTGTTTTAATGGAAAATTCTTGCAAAACACCATAAAGAGAGATAATTTTTTTCTCTCTTTTGAAGGCGGCACGAAACATTATAAAATGACCTATGCCTACATCAGGGGGCAACAACGTAACTTACAATCATGTCGTGTGTGTTTCTTATTTATATTAATCAATAATAATAAAATTGCTTTTAGTTGGGGAACTTTGTCGCAAATATTTTGAATGAAAAAAAGTAATAAATTACTTGGAAGCTGAAGTATGTAGATAACATATTTGTTGTACCTATTAAAGAATTCAAACACTTTTTTATTCACGTGGATAGTTTAAATGTAATGCATTAAATCGCTTTATATATAAAAGAACTGCTTGCGAGGGTAATTAATTAGGTATATTAATCCTGTAATAATTATTAATCTGAAGATTCCGATAATGGACATATTGCCACATATTTCACTCCTTCCTTCTCTGGCGTCACAATTCGAATTCGTAACCTTCTGCTTAACATACAAATTTGCCTTATTATTACACCATAAAGCCTTTAAAATCACCTGACCTAAGGAACGCCACGATCTCTTTGTGTGGTTTTTACAAAGTACTTTACAATTCCAGGTCATACAGAGTAATGTTGTTACGCATAGATTTCAAAATCCATTACGCTCCATAAAATTTTTTCTGAATAAAAGCTTAAAGAAAATACTAACAGGACTCTAGGACTATAAGCTTTAAATTTACAATTTCTTTTCTTTTGCGGGGATAAAATCAAAAATAGCGTGTGATAAAATATAATAACACCCCTCGTGTTAGTTAGATGCATGAACGGAATTAGTAATTATGTCAGGTTCGCTTTATTGTTCTTCATTTGTATCCTCACCAATCGTTAGTTTAGGAAGAAACATATTAAATTGCTTTTTAAATGCCATATCTGTAAAGCGGGCAATAGGAAGGCAGAACATCTACTATCTTGCCCAGGACTCCACCCAGAGTCCCCAAAAAGTGGTGACTTTTCCAAACTTTATTGGGACGCTAGAAACACGATGAACTCTCTATGAACTTTTTACACCCACAAGTGACCATCTCTGTTCACTGATTAGCATTTTATTTATTTTCATGTTCTTGTTTTATTGTTCTTTGGTAGTTTAGGAAGAAAAATATTAAATTGCTCTTTTGAAGGCCATATCTGTAAAGCAGGCAATATGAATGCAGAACATCTACTATCTTGCCCAGGACTCGACCCAGAGTCCCAAAAAAGGGGTGACTTTTCCAAACTATATTGGGACGCTAGAAACACGATGAACTCTCTATGAACTTTTTACACCCACAAGTGACCATCTCTGTTCACTGATAAGCATTTTATTTATTTTCATGCTCTTGTTCTCTGTTTTATTGTTACTTGTTCTTTGTTTTATTGTTCTTTGTTAGTTTAGGAAGAAACATATTAAATTGCTTTTTGAATGCCATATCTGTAAAGCAGGCAATATGAATGCAGAACATCTACTATCTTGCCCAGGACTCGACCCAGGGTCCCAAAAAAGGGGTGACTTTTCGAAACTATATTGGGACGGTAGAAACACGATGAACTCTCTATGAACTTTTTACACCCACAAGTGACCATCTCTGTTCACTGATAAGCAATTTTTTTTTAATGTTCTTGTTCTTTGTTTTATTGTTCTTTGTTAGTTTAGGAAGAAACATATTAAATTGCTTTTTGAATGCCATATCTGTAAAGCAGGCAATATGAATGCAGAACATCTACTATCTTGCCCAGGACTCGACCCAGGGTCCCAAAAAAGGGGTGACTTTTCGAAACTATATTGGGACGGTAGAAACACGATGAACTCTCTATGAACTTTTTACACCCACAAGTGACCATCTCTGTTCACTGATTAGCATTTTATTTATTTTCATGCTCTTGTTCTCTGTTTTATTGTTACTTATTCTTTGTTTTATTGTTCTTTGTTAGTTTAGGAAGAAACATATTAAATTGCTTTCGAATGCCATATCTGTAAAGCAGGCAATATGAATGCAGAACATCTACTATCTTGCCCAGGACTCGACCCAGAGTCCCAAAAAAGGGGTGACTTTTCCTGAGCAATAATTAATAAGCGATATTAATAAAAGTTCATTTTTAGCGGAATTCACTTAACCGTGTGTAAGGAACTTACACATGGTAATCTATCGCAAATTCATCTGAAATCAATTCCTTTTTTAAGTGTATAATAATATGCATTATTTAACGAATTGGATTGGCCAAGGATTCCAAAGTACAAATTATAGAGATTCTTAAAAGAAAGGCTAGAATTCTTAAGGATTCTTAAATAAAATACGCTCAAACAAAATTAAAATACTCTTATTTCACCAATATTTTAGACATTCTTGGAATTAAATAGAAACAAGAAAATCCGTAGGCAACAAAAATATTTCCATCACTAAATTTCGAGTTTTATTTTTTATTTTTTTAATCCAGTAATACAGACATAATTTTTCTCACCACTTTTAAGAGTGAATGGGAATATATGAACACTGATAATATTAAGGTTTTTATGATTTTTAATTATATATATATATATATATATATATATATATATATATATTTATCTATCTATCTATCTATCTATATATATATATATGCGTGTGTGTGTAAGTAAGTATACATGTGTCTATGTGTGTTTGTGTGCGTAAAGATTAATCAAATTTAGTACAACTTAGAAAAAGATTTGTGCCGTAACAAATATATTACATAACTTGCAACAAAATTTGTCACTTATCACAGAAATGTTATTAAATTACTTTATAGAATATTTTTCCATATTAAGGTTTGTTGTATCATTCTAAAACTTAACATTCAGTTGAATTTCAATGTACTATCAATGTGAAATATTCACATAGAATGAGTATATACTAAGTTTTTAACGGCAAGAATTTACGTAAGATAAATGATGATAGAATGATAATAAATACGAAACAAAATATTGAAGAAAAAATTCCTATGAGTTCTACTATAGCTAAAATATTCAAACCAATCAACACTTTAGAATGCCTATTAACATTCCTTTTTAGATTAAATTAAACAATATACTTAATTAAGTATAAATGGAATATACACTTTTAATTCATTGCGAAAGAAACAAGTTGTTCATTTTATAATCAGCTGGTGAGCAAACAATACTATTCTTCGGATTTTGACTGCAACTAAAGACAATTCATATTTTTCTCGTAAAGAGAGCAATAGATAAAAAGGCCACATAATTTAGACAATGAATGTAGATATCTCTTATTTTTAATTCAATTATGTCTTTTAATGAAAAGTGTAAAGTTGTGCTAAAAATATAATATTATGTTCTATATATACTTCGTTATTACTTGTTATATAATTGGGACTTTTAAATAATAAACAATGGAAACTAACTAGGGTTTGCATATATTGCGAGCATTTTAGAATTTTATCGAATTATATTTGAATGAATGAAAATACAATTTTTATTCTAGCTCAATGTGTTGTTTAAATATTTCGACATTTTTACTGAGAAGTCTTCGACAAATTTTCTTGCTTTATCATTTTATATAAATTTTAAAATGTGCTCTCTATATTTTAAGAAAAAAATATTGCGATCTCTCTCGTAGAATTCGCCTTTATTTTAAAGTGAACATATGATTGTATTTACGCTTAAAGAATTCATTATATAAACACTCATATATTTTAAAAACACATATTACACTCGCATATTTTAAAAACATTCATTTCATGCCTGTTTTAGAATGTCTATGAATAAGAGATGACTTTCATGGATTTTTCAAAACTAACTCCGTAGAAAACAAACCAAAATTTCAAATTTTCCTTTAAAGCAGAGGTGTCCAACCCGTGCGGCCCAGAAAGAGAGCTCAAGATGAAAATAATATACCAAAAGCCCTCCTCAGCGATGATGGCAGGCAGCCATTACAGATCCCGCTTTGATCATTCAACAAATCGCAATACAGCATTTGATGTATCTTTAACTCTATACAAAATTCCATATGCAATATCTGTATACTAATTTCATTACAAAAATGAAATCTGAATTTTTACACATTTAGCATTTCACATTTGTCATGATATTAAAATTAGTATAAAAAAATTAACACCATGAATACACAACTTGTAGAGAAAATAACTCACTTCTACCCAGACTTGGGTGTATATAATTTGAAGTGGCACTCTAAATGAATTTGATACAAACACAGTTTATACATGAAACAATGTTTATTGAATTCGTTGCCCATAAAGAATTTGCTTTTACAGCAATAAGCATACGTACTACTTGTACGGAATATATACTAACAATCAATAGAATTACACTTTGCAAATACTCACAAACCAGCAGAGAGTCAAACCAGCAGTACTGCCACGTAAACTTTGGGCCCCCTAAGCACTAGCGCAGGATAGCACCTGGAGCTGCTTTCCTCGTAGCTCCCTCTCGCTTATCTATCAACCTTAACAACCTTTTTCAACCCTAACAACCTTTTTCATTAATGACGCTGCATGGTATTTATACTAAGCGCGTATGCCGAAATTAGCATATCTCAAGCAGCTTCTTTAATTCATTCACTCAAAAGTTCGATTCTTGTGAATCGAATCTTATGTATACCTTACAAACTCCATGATCTTATGAATACATTCCCGAACATGACCATTCTAAATATTGTTAGGGATCTTACTCGGATAATTTGTCTCATCAAACTGTTTCCAGGAGAACTGACGAGCTTGGGAAATACATCGAAAGCGATTTAAAAAGTAAAGATCCTAGTTTTAAGTTTTACTCTTTGTCGATGGATGAAAGTACTGATGCTACTGACACGGCTCAGTTTGCAATATTTAGCGGAGTTTATTATAACCGAAGAAATGTTTTTTTAGAACCGTTAAAAGACACAACAACCTCGAGAGATTTATATGAAGCATTGTAGAAAACGTTGAAGCGATTCTCATCAACTCTTGTCAACATATCTTGTATAGTTACAGAAGGTGCCCCAGCTATGATAGGCAAAAAAGAGAGACTTTTAAGATTAACACTAGAACCTCGGAGCAGATTAGTTTGACCTTAGATGGCAAAACATAAAAATGAACAAAATTTTTAATTTCGTTAAGTAAAATATTACCTATTCATATGATAATTAATATGTCCGAGAATTTACATTAAGTATATATATATAAATCAGTGGAAATCAACTAAAATTTTGGAAGATTTGGTGTTACTCTTATTATACTTAAATTTTATTTAAGTATAATAACGTCTGTCTTAAACAAAAATAAAACTCTATACTACCTAACTTTAATGGACAATGGATTGTGTCATTTAAATATGTTTATAGAACATTTTGAAAACTAATTTAAAGAAATATGAAAATTTTTATTCGTTACTTACTATTTTTACTGATTTATTTTATCCAACTTACTGTATTCACTCTGGGCAGAATTTAGTAATAAGTTTTTTGGAGTTACTACAAATGGGGACTTTACAGTTTGAATAAATATCTTTTGCTTTATTTTCACATTTGGACTTTTGACGTCGAATCTTTTTATGCTTAGCATGTGGATTTTCAGTGTTCTCAGCAGTTGTTTAGCACTCAGATGTCACCTTTCTTTGACGGGTAAGAATAAACTTTTCACTCAATTCTTCAACTAAATTTTGAACAAGTTGTCGTCTAGTAAGACTTTTTCCAGTTAAAGTTCTATACAAAATCCAAGAATTGACAGCAGAAAGATCTAGACTATTATAAAAAACCTGCACCGGACACTTACGGGAAGCAGACTTGAGGGAATACTTCCTTGCCATTTTTATCAATTGCATCTATATCGAATTTAGTTGCATCGTAATATGCAATTGTTTCAGGTAGCTTTTATCGGTACCGATTTTCCCGCTACCGATAGAATAACCTCGGAGCTTTCAGAAAGATCACAAGTTCGCCTCACGCGTCGGGTGTCTGACAGTCTCAAGGATACTAGAATTTGCGAAATTTTTAATATACCGAGGAGTACGGAGCGATACGGTCTCCGCCACGTCCAGGAATCCAGCGATCTCGCCGTATGACGTCACACCGCTGAAAACTTCCTGAAAATCCTTCCTAAAGCCTTATTTTAGTCCTAGAGAGCTATGCTCTACCAAATGCATCCGAAAAACGAACACGGGAGCGCAGGCCTGAAGTTACTCGAGAAAGCGATGTGTGACAGTGATTTAATGCATTTCTCACTACTGGTCACCGGCCCATAATGTATCAGTAAATTTGTATAAGTACATAGCATATCTTGTTGTGATATTTTAGACATGAACAACTCTGGTTTGAAATGACAAACAGATTTACTGAACACATACACACATAAATTATGACAATAACATATTTCATTAGAACAACTAAACTTTGCACTAAATATACTCATAACTCGTACACTGAATTTATATTCGTTACCTTTAATCTATAAAGAAAACCACAATAACTCATCTTCAAATAATACTTATTATTATGTCATCTTATTTACGCATTAACAGACATTACATTATATAGTCTCCTTACACAATTAAATTCACTACGTGCTCTATATTATTCATTAGCATCAACGTCACTTTTGTGAGAAACAATGATATGAAACTTATAAAGGAAAAGGGGACTGTATCTTCACTGAAGATCGTTGTTCATACTTTGTTGTGGACGCATGGAAGTGGATGCAGGACTCATCAATATTTGTAGACATAGGCATTTGGGCATTGGTCGCAAGGCTTCTACGTTTAATTGTTGTTGCGGACACTCGGACTTGGTCGTAGTGCTCCCCTGTCATCAGGTGATTTGGGCGTCGGGAACTGGAGGCAGGGTTCATCAATCGTCTGCAAACTCATACATAGAGGCTATAACTCGGCTCTCGGCCAATGATATATAATTCTTGCAGTCGCTTTTGCTTCATCTACCATTCATTCATATGGCGACTCTCTCCTTATAGGCTAACAATCTCGGACTGTCAATGTAAAACTATTCTTAGACTCTCTTCTTCAACTTTTCTCTTCTTCAACTTTTCTCCATATCCTCTCACGTCAGCGAAACCGCCGTGCGTGTTTGTCTTTTTTTTGGCACCTTATTCGCAAAAAAATAACACTAGAGACGCCTGTAATTCAATATAAATGTATATTACTCTAATTAGACTCTTCCCAGAAAGCCGAAAACACAGCGATGACACCGATTCCGAATTAATCATGAAAGCGGTGACTTCAGATAATGTAAATTACCGGTTTGCTAACTACCGATCAAAGAAACATGGAGCTTTCGGGATGATCCTACGTGCCCTCCACGCGTCGAGTGTCCCAGAGCTGCAAGGATACTGGAATTTGCGAGATTTATAAAATCCCGAGAAGAACAGGGCGATACGGTCTCCGCCACATCGGTGCAGCCAGCGAACTCCCCGAGTGACGTCATACCGCTGAAGACTTCATGAAAGTCATTCCTAGAGATTTTTTAGTCCTAGAGACCTATGCTCTGTCAAATACATCGCAAAAACGTACATGGGGGGGGGCAGTTTTCCAGTTAATCTGGAAAGCGATGTCGTCACCGAATCCACCATCCGAGTTTATTATTGGCGCCGATTCCGTATTAATAGAAGACGATGCCATTGCTATTGAAAATTCTCGTTTTATGAAGTGCAAATGCATAATACACCAAGAAAATTTATGCAGAAAGCTTTAAAAATAGACCATGTTATGCAAATCGTCTTCAAAACGGTGAATTTTATAAAGGCTCGGAGACTGAATCATCGCCAGTTTCAGGAATTTCTTAACAGCTTGGATGCTGAGTATGACGATACCGTACTTTACAGAAATAAGGTGGGTCAGTTGAGGGCAAATGTTAAAAATATTTTATAGCCTACATGATGAAATCAAATTGTTTGTTTATGACATTGAAAAAAATACCTTTGCCAGAACTTGATAATGACAACTGGCTTGCAGATAAAGCATTTTTGATAAATTTTACTGCCCATTTAAATGACTTAAACACCCGTCTTCTGGGTAAAAACCAACTTATCAATACAATGATTGAAACCATAAACGCGTTCCAAATGAAATTCATATTGAAAATATGGCAAGTCAAAGTAAATGTTAGCATTTTTTTGGCATTTCGAGACGCTGATCAAGCATAATTTTAAAAATGGTAAAAAATAAGCAGACTTACTTACTGATTTAATAAATGAATTTAAAAATCGATTTCAAGACTTGAGGGAAAAAACAATTCATTTGCATCTTTGCTACTCCATTTACAGCCGATATAGATATACTGCCAGCAAATTTTGAAATGGAATGCATAGAGTTGCACCCTGACATCTAAATTAAACAGAAATTCAATCAAGTTTCTTTGTTGAATTTTTATAAGTCATACCTGCCCAGAGATACATATACCTTGCTGCATAGTCATGCTTTATTCATGTCACCATTGTTTGAAAACACGTACACGTGCGCAAAACTATTTTCAAGAAAAAGTATACTAAGAGTCAAATTAGAACCAAAATAACGGCTGAACATGTTGAGAACTCCCTGAGAATTGCAACTACTTCAATTGAACCATATATTGATGCATTAGTTTCTCATATTCAATGCCAAATATCACAGTTTTGTGACTCCTATACTTATCTTTATAATTATAAATAAAATTTACAATTACATATGTTACTCATATATTATACTTTTTTTACTCATTAACTATTTTTAATGTTAGATATATTTTTTTATGGCCCCAAAAAATTGGTCTTCATTCAACGTGTCCCAAGGCAGCTAAAAGGTTGGATATCTCTGCTTTAAAGACTTTGAAGGGAAATTCCAAAACTCAGTTTGTCAAAATAAAATTCATAAATACTACACTTTAATAGGATTTTATATATGTGCAAGACATTTTAGAAATATATGTATAAGCAAAAATCACACATTTATATAATTTTATCCATATGTAGAATATATAAATGGTATAATATATACTTATAAAGAATACATACATATATTTTTATTTGCGTATATATATATATATATATATATATATATATATATATATTAGACGAGTAACCTATTCATATATACTTATTTAACAATTTACACTACTCATGAATATGCATGTACAAAAATTTCTGCGTCAGAGAACCTTTGCATACTTTATTTTTATAGAAATTATTCCTATTTAAAGCAAATTTTTGAAATTTATATGGCAGTTTTCGATATGTCATTTTCTTTATATTTAAACTACATATTCAGAAGGGTTTTGATTCACAAATCCGAGATAAAATAATTTTTTAGTATCTTTTAAAACCAGGTAAGCAGTAGTAAAATCGGTTCCTGCAGAAAAAGAAGAAAAAATACAGCTAAATGCATCAGTAATGCATACATTAATTGGTCTATTGCGTGACTAAGAAATGCGCTTTTATAAACGCGTTTGATTGATTTTTGTTTAATTTATAAAAACAAACATTCATGTTAACAAAGAAGCGAGTCTAGGAAAAATGAACTATACTTGCACATATTTTTCTTTTTTTCTTAACATCTATAAATTAAATAGAAAAACAGATACATATTTAAAAAAGTTTAATGTAAGTATAATTACTATGTTGTTAAAAACTTCAGACAACCACGTTGAAATGAAAAATTACATTTATTTCGCTATATCAGAGCTTAGTAACGTCAGCCGTGGTGCAATGTCTGATTCGACCGCTTTCTGA
>OU015501.1:130888166-130908166 GCA_907164885.2 Dolomedes plantarius
ATAGAAAAATGCATTTTATAATGCAGTCTATTTAAATTAAAGGTTTGAGAAATCTTTATAGTCATTAATTTCATAAATGCAATATTTTATAAATTTACAAAACTGAAGGAATTTGTAAATTTATGTATTTTGATAAATGCAATACTCAAGTGTTTTGTGTAAAGGTTCGTTTCCATATTATTGATTTAAAATTAACACTTTGCCTAAATTCTGAATTATTTTTTTTCATTCTGTTGGAAAATAAATTTGGTAACTTCATTACATTTTAAATTCTACTCATTACTATCCTGATAAATTAATTGCATCAATGCACATTTTAATGAATAATTGGCTTAAAAGGTTTGAACGAGACATAATTTTCATTGAATATAGTGTAAGTTTCATTCAGACAACGATTCAGTTCATATTTTAAAACTTTTTTAGGAAAGTATGAATGGTGTATACTCATTTACTGGTTCCAATATTAATGATAAAGGTTAATTGCAAACTTTCTCTTGCGAAATAGTATCGCATTTATGGGAAGTTAGCAGTTAAGAGGAAAGCTGTGAAAAATATGACTATTCATATAATTTCTGTTTATACATGAATTTTTTTAAATGTGCGTATTATGTTCCTGAGACAATACTTAAATTAGGATATAAACATAATGTAAACTTTGAGTAATAATTTCTGCATAAACTAGCAGCATATACGGTAAACTAGCAGAATATACGGTACTAAACTAGCAGAATACGGTACTAAACTAGCAGAATATACGGTAAAAGCATAAAATTTCTCTTGTTTTACAAACTGTCTTTAAATTTACTTTAAATACAGTAGTTTATCATTTATGGTCACAAATCTCACACACATACACATAACTGAGATTTTATATTTCGAATAACGCATAATAATTCAAGATCTCAAGCTATTAATTTATGAATTATTGCGAGGTTAGTTTCTTTTGTAGTACTAATAAATAGCATTGCAGACTAATCAGATCAATTAAATGCAATGATAACCTTCAAGATTCACATAAATAGTAAAAAAATCCCTGCGTATTAATTCAATTTTCCCGCTTCCTTATCACAAATCCAAATGTATTGCCTAACACAACTAATCTAAGTTTACCTGTAAATAAATATCCCAATCATTCATATGTTGGGCCCATGTTTGAAACATACTCATTACATGTTATTAGTGAGTACAGCAGCTTTTCGCATTTTCCTTCGTCTTTAATCATATTTACTTCGGATAAAAGCATGAATACTATATCCACCCGAGACAATTTTAATTAAATGTACTTTTACTGCTATCACAGTAAACCCTACTTATATTGTCAAAAAAATCCTACATTTTAATTGTTTCAAAAATTTCGTTTTTCATTTTCTGAACTTAAGGGAAGCCATAACGTTCAGAAGATAAACAAAGATATTTTACAAAGACCATTTTCTACTGAAAAGGCAATGACCATTACATCCTTGAATTAACAACAACCCATTTCTTACACATAATTGAAGAAAAACAACACAACTTCTAATGGTATTTTATATTTTCTTGAATTACATTCCGCTCAATGTATTGCTTTTGTAATTCCTAGGGAACAGGATTAAAGCATGCACTATACCCACTCGTGAGTGACTTCCAGATCGAATACGGTATATTTATCTTCAGACAAGTAAAAGCAGCACTTACATCAAAATTATTTAAATTTTCTTAAATCTAGCAATCACAATTGCATCAAATTCTGAAGTTTATTTTTTCCATACATTATATTACTTTCAGAATAACTTCGCTTTTATTTGGTTTTATAAGTACGTATTCCTCATAAACGCTCAAACATCAGATGATAAATTTTGCTATGGTATCTTCAAGATGTTGACATAAAGTTCATTTGTAATCTTAAATGTAGACATGTTTGCTGAGCCTCTTTTTTATTAACATAGAAAAATATAAGATGCATTAAAGCTAACTTTGAGTGAAAGAACGAGTAAAATTTTTTGCTATTATAATACAGGTTTTAAGGACTAATTAAGAATTAAAAAATCACAGAGTATCTCACAGAATTGCAACATTGTATTTGTGAAGGATTACACATGTTTCCATAGTATATCTCATAAACACCGCTCACTTAACCCTAAAATAGTCTTCTTTGAAAAACTTATCCATTCACTGTAATTTCTTTTAAGATGCTTATATATTCCTTTTTTTCATTGTATCGACACATGCTGTAATATTACAAATTAATTCAGCTTTGTGAGGCAACATAAAACTAATAACAACACATATGTGGTTTTATGTGGCAAAAAAACAGAAAAGTCTCCATGTAATACAAAAATTATTTTTTTTTTAATTTCTGATACCCCCATAGTCATATGATCTTAGCCTTTTTTACGAACTCAATTGTTTACTCAAACAGCTTTCAAAATTGGATAGTGAAATCAATATAAAGCAAGCAAATATAAAATAATAAGAAAGAAATCCATCGCATAGGAAATAAATATAGTTTATATTTGACATTATTTTTACTCCACGACGGTATCAGTAAAAAATGTCAAAAAGCACTAAAATACAGCAGTAAATCTATCGCAAAATATGTCTATACTTTCTCTTCTCTGTTGACTGAGTAGGAATTTTTCTAGGGAGAAATTCCGCGATTCTCTCTTTCTCATTAGCCCTTCCTTGTATTTAGAAACATGGTGTTTCGAAACAGAACCGTCTTCTCGGAAAGAAGGGAAAAAATGGAAAGTGTCAAGTTTGTACATTTATTTTATTAAGGCTTTCCGAAAATTCATATTTTCCTTCATAGGGAATCTTTCAAAATTTAATATATAAAAAACAAAAGTGAATCTTGCAAATAAAATCTGGAAATATATTTTTTTTATCCTTTCATTCATCTTCAAACCTACAAAATAAAACTGAAAAAAGTCGTTTTTGAATAAAAATGAAACATTCTACCTCAGAGGGCTGTTTTGCAAAAGTGGAAATTTGTGGTAAAGAAGAATATTCGAACTTTTTTTTCCTTTGCTCTTTGCTGTAGGGGAGATAGAAATAGCAGATGAGCAAAAATGGAAATCCTCTTTTGTCTTTTTGCTTCCCATAAAATGATTTCCCTATTAGTATCTATGTTTTAAAATTTAAGAAAATGCTTGTAGTTACAGAAACGAGATGAAAAAAATCATTCATTTCTGTAATTTTCATTTGTTTTCGGAGAAATACTATTCAAATTTTAGTTCGTTGACTATAAATTCTTGAACAAGGACTATGAATTTAAGGATACAAGTAGAAAATTTATCTTTATATTAATATTAGTGCTGGAAATTCAATTTCTCATTACATTATGCATAATATTTATGAGCAATACTTGAAAATATTCGTTAATCATATTCAATTTTATGAAAAATACATTTTAATTTACAGTGAAAAAAATTATAAGAGAGTGCTTGTAAAAGCAACAATTTTAATATCTTTAAGCAAATGCGCAATTTTATTTGTCGATAACTTTTTCTGCTAGAATACTTAAAAATTTCTCTATCTTCTTTAAACCAAGAAGAGGCAATATAAAAAAATTCAACCGAACATTTCTTTACTTCACTGCCATATAAATAAATTTAAATTCAATCTATATTTGTAGTATGAAAATAAAGATAGTAAATGATTCAAACGTTCATCATTCATAAAATAATATCAACAATGAGACCTAGCATTTAACCTTTAAATAAAGTTAATGCCCCACCACCCCCATAAAATAATGAAAAGGGCAGCCGACCGTAACAAAGGGCAATCTCTAGATTGAACACCATCTAAATTTCAAGTTGAATATACAAAACCATTTTAACAAAGCTTTGAGGGTTGAAAAATGATTCATCCCCCCCTCCCCCCTTAAAATTGCACCCGAGGGTAAGTTCTACATCTGAACCCCTACTGTACATCTCTGATACATGCAGTTGATATGCGCTTGAACTTCTAACACTTATAGGAACATGCAAAATGGTAAACAAAGACAATCTGCCGCGTTTTGGAAAGGGAATAAAATGACCTTAGTGCTTTTAACTTGAAAGTTGCTGTTGATGCATGACAGGCAAAGGTATAAGCGACAATCAACTAAAACTCTCGGCGTTAATCGAGAAATAGATTCTGCCAGCATGGAAATCAACAAGGAATCTTATTCAGGAAAAGCATTGATAGCCGAAAACGCTTACATTAAGATGCGTGTTTTAATCTTTGAAAACTTCAAGACTACTAGACAACATTCGATTTCATACAAAACTCTAGTCAAATAATAACATTCAACGAGTTGACTAACCACATTGCGGTCACCTTATGCAAGGCTCTCGTCTATACGTATAATTGCGTTTTATTAATTCGTCTATTATATTAATCACTCTCGTCTATTCGTATCATTACGTTCCGAAGTGGAAAGATCATAAAATGGGGAGTACAGTAGAACATTGTTTATATGTATCTGAATGAAATATTTTTCTGGTTAAAAGGGATTTCTCCGGGATTACGCCAAAGACACGTTGAAAGCAATGTTAACGTTTCCAGTATCATTTATACGCTATTTATAAGATTTAAATTTTAGGACCTTCGAAGATTTGTTTCCAGTATGTAACATTTTCTTTTCACCTCGTTATACCAGTGTGAAATTTTATTTGAGTTGGTATGCCATCATGGATAGAGGCATACTACAGAAATACAAATAGTCAGGAAATAGCTATGTGTTTAACGCTGGTTTATAGTCTTCATCATAATTGTGATAATTCCGAATCGTACCCATGGTAGGATAATGATGATGATAATAATAATAATAATAAAAATAATAATAATAATAATAATAAAACTGAAGGTGAGATATTTTTTACGGGAGATGGAGCTGTTGCTATGCTACAAGACTACATTCTACAGTCCGGCGTTTTAAAGAAGGTAGCTAATACAGCTAAATCCCCATATACTGGTGATCCATCTTTAAAAAAATACTGTCTAGATGGGGGAATAAAAAATCAGAAATAGGTTCACCTTGATATTTCTAAAATCCGTAAATCAGAAGTGAGTAATTTTTGAATAAAAGTACATATGTTCATTAATAAAACATTTTAAATTTTCATCTATGTTTTGTCAAAATACAGTGTAACAAATAATGTAAAACTAATAAATGAAACTTCTAATAAAATTAGGTTAAGGAATTGTGTTAAAAATACATTATAATACAGTATGTATAATGAATTCATTTAACCCTTGTGGGTCCCTGGGGTCATATATGACTCCAATGGAAATTCTGTTTAATATATCTTGTTAATCAACCCTTTATTTTTAATGACATTTT
The DNA here is from genome assembly GCA_907164885.2 of Dolomedes plantarius. Taxonomy (NCBI): domain Eukaryota; kingdom Metazoa; phylum Arthropoda; class Arachnida; order Araneae; family Dolomedidae; genus Dolomedes; species Dolomedes plantarius. The sequence continues at coordinate 130,893,472 of OU015501.1, forward strand.
GTGACTTTTATTCTTTTAGTTTTTATATAAAATAATGCTATTATATTGTATTTATTTTATTTTATTTTTCCCGAATTTGCATTTTTTACACACGAGACCTTTGGGGTCACTGGTGACCCCAGAAATATTATCTTGTTTGCTTACCACTCCCATGTTCTTATATGCTTGTTGAAGTGTTACTTTCGATCCAGTAATGCATTTGTAACGAAATCTGTCAACCAATGTTCAATATCCATGTAAATCAATGTTCAATCAATGTGTCAATCAATGTTCAATATCCATGTAATCAATGTTCTTATATCCATGTAAATATATGCTTTCGAAAGATAAAAAAATTGAATGGCGTGATTCTCCATACGCAACACCTGAACGAACTTCGTCGGTAAATATTATAATACTAAAAGCGGGACCAACATCATATACATCAAGAGCAATAGATGTAAAATCTACTTTTCTGTTGTACGTTCCACCTACCACTGAAAAAATTATTATAGACATGACGAATATTGAAGGTGCTAAATTATGCGGAGATAAGTGGAAAAAATGGATTACAATGAGTTGTATTGCTATTTGGGGCTTCTAATCTTAGCTAGGGTTTTCAAATCACATGGCGAAGCACTGACAAGTTTGTGGGATGAACAGTTCGGACGACCTATTTTTCGAGCTGCAATGTCTCTAAAGAGGTTCAAAGTTATATCTAGAGTCCTTCGTTTTGACAATAAAGACACTAGAGCAGAAAGGCGACTGAGTGATAAATTGGCTGCTATTCGAGAATTGTGGGACAATTATTAGGTTGAAAATTTGCCTAAATTATACAATCCAGGAAATAATGTTACAATCGCCGAACAACTTGTCGGTTTTAGAGGCCGGTGTACTTTCCGTCAATACACATGCCACAAAAACCGTCGAAGTATGGCATAAAAATATTTATTGTTTGTGATTCTAAAAGTGCATTAGCATGGAATATGCTACTATACACTGGAAAGTCAAAGGATGGCTCACCAGAAAAAAACAAGCTTTACGCGTTGTTTTGGAATTGACCTATGGTCTGAAAGGACATAATGTTAATTTCGATAACTGGTTTTCCTCTTATGAACTTGGCCAATTACTACTAAAAAGAAATATAACTATGCTAGGAACAATAAGAAAAAATAAGCCGGAACTTCCCATCGAATTTACTCATTCGAAAGGATCGGAGGTATTTACCTCAATTTTTGGATTTACAACTGACACTACATTAGTAGCATATACACGAAAGAAAAATAAACGTATCCCTCTAATTAGTACCATGCACAAAAAATGTGATATAAGTAATAGATCTGATAAAAAACCAACAATGATATTGGATTACAATTCGACAAAAGAAGCAGTTGATACTTTGGATCAAATAGTTGCTACTTGTAAAAAATGAACTGCTCGTTGGCAAGTTGTACTTTTTTACAATATAATTGATGTATCTGCGTACAATGCTTTTGTGATTTGGCGGGAAATTAACCCTTCATACCATGAAAACAAAAATAATAGAATAAGATATTTTCTGTAAGAGTTAGGTTATGAATTAATAAAACCTGCAATACAGGAGAGAAAATTTCTCCCAGTAACTGAAGAAGCCGCAGCAATTGTTAAGAAATCTCAAATAGATCCTACAGTATATCTAAATATGAGTGGAAGCAAAACAAATGCCAAAAAAAGAGGACGTTGCAACTTTTGTCCAGGAGACTGGATAAAAAATGTAGCGAAGTATGTCTTAAGTGTTTGAAATTTATTTGCAAAAATCATTCGTTTCAGGTCGGCAACAGTTGTCAATAAATCTATAGTTATTGTAAGTTTTCCTCTAAAATTATTATTTGTTAATACATAAACTAAATTTTACTTTGATTGCGTGTTTTTATTTTTATTTTTTATCATTAAAAAGTGTGGAAACTTAAAAAAAATATATGTAACATGCAATAATCATAATAAATTAATTGAAGGAAAACTTGTGGGGTCGTTTACGACCCCAAGGGTCTTTAGTGTAACCGAAATGGGAGGAACCCACGAGGTTTAAAAGTCCCTTCTCATATTCGTCTTCCTTTGCGTTTTTCCACTTTAAGTCTATTTTCCCACGAGGTCTTCGACGGGTTTAAAACATATAGGACAAAAACACATAACTTCTCAAAAAGGCGTTTCTATATAAAGTGTTTAAACTACGTTCCACCGTTTATAAGGACGGATGAAAGACATCAGGGCCAATAAATTTATCTATGTTGGTTTCAACCATGAAGAATATGATATTTCAGTTCTGGTATGAGATACATTCAAGTACCATAGCTTTACTCCTATATCGGTAATTGCAGGGTCAGTTAATACTGCCTTTTTACTTTTAAGTTCAAAATAATAATTTAATTTATGCAGACAAACACCTGCACAATCTGGCTTCTTTCGAAATCATAAAAATTCTTTTACTTGGGTCACAGAGTGTTTTGATATTATGTGGGAAAGATCCTGAAAGTGAAGTTCCTTGTCTGCCGCAGTGACACACACGCACACACATCTATATATATATATATATATATATATATATATATATATATATATATATATATATATATATATATATATATATATATATATACAGAGGCTGTTCGCACATTTTTTAGACGATTTTGGTAAGCGGTAATAAAAAATCGTTTCCTGCAAAAGAAATAATTGCAATTGTACTATGTTTTTAAAAGTCAAAATTATCGTCTGCGGCTTGAAAGTTTTGTTTTTATTCAAAATGGCGTTTTTAACAAAGCAGTGGTTCGAAGGCTACATTTATGCTCTTTCCGAAGAGAAATATGCATACTCCGTTATCCAAAAACGATGTGAGAGTCATGGTTTTGTGATATCTAAAGCGTCGATAGGTAATGTCGTCAACAAGAAAGGAAACAAACGTCAAATTGGAGCCTCAAGTGGGACAAAAATTCCAAACAAGTATCCAAGGAAAAAACGGACATCTTCGACTATTGCAAAGGTACGTTGTTTAATGTTAAAAGAAAATCCCCCTAGTCAAAGGACAGTTGCAAAATCATTAAAATGTTCGGTGTCCACTGTAAACAAAATGATAAACGTTGATTTAAATCTTAAGAAAGCGAAAAAACGCAATGTGCACCGTCTTCTTCCAAATCATATCGCTGAACGCAGGACATGCTGCAGAATTCTATATGAGAAACACTTATCCAAAGAAAAATGGAAAACCATTGTCACAATAGATGAATCATGGGTGTATTTAAATGATTGCAACAAAAAAAGAGCCATTTATTATCATAAAAGGGGAGAAAAAAAATTAAGTACATGGTTCAAAGAATCGAAAGAAAGTTTTTCTAAGGGATTCATGATTGTTGCTGGTTTTTCTTATAATGACAAGTTAAAAATAAAGAGAGTGGAAAAAAATGTCAAGATTAACTCCAAATACTATCAGGAACATATTTTATCGCCAATTTTTCTGAATGAAATACCATCGCTTTACCCACAGTGCCATCAATCTGTGAGACTCCATCAGGACAAAGCTGGCAGTCACACATCAAAATCCACTGTAAATTTCCTAAAAGAAATGGAACAAAAACTGGTATGATATCCCTACTAAACTGGTACTCTTCACTGATATCCCTACTAAATCTCCCGATGTATCACCTATGGATTTTTGTGCTTTCGGACTTTTAAAATCTGCATTATCCAAACGTCGTCCCAAAACCCTTACAGGACTCTGGAAAGCTGTTCAGGAGGAATGGGATAGAATACCTCTTCTGACACTTCAAAAGGCATTATTATCCTGGAAATTGCAGTGTCGAAAGATAGTTTAGAATAAGGGATGTCAAATAGAACATTTAAAACACAAGAATTTTATGTAATTTAGTTTTGTGAATACAATATACATCGTCTAAAAAATGTGTGAACAGCCTCTGTATATATATATATATATATATATATATATATATATATATATATATATATATATATATATATATATATGAACGACAAAGAAGCTGACCTAAATCTTATTGAATATTCATAGAAAATTTTACCATGAGGTCTTAGGCAGCACTTCTCCCCTCCAGAGAGCAGAGGCATCTTTCATAGTACAATTGAAGTAAAATTATTCCTCTTAAGGTCTAAGTACTGGCAGACTTTATTCCTCTCCCTCTAAAAGTTTATATGCAGCCTTATTAATTATCTCCACCTTAATTATAAAACGCAAACTCTCCATTTTCGATGTAAATTATAAAAATCTTTATAAATGATATATTTCTTAGATTTTTAAAATTTTAAATAAAAGTTTACTCCAGAGACAAAAATATTTATAGGCTCTGCAGAGTTATTAAATAAAGCTAAAATTACCATTTGCAAATTATATATATATATATATATATATATATATATATATATATATATATATATATATATATATATATAATATTTCTGTTGTTATTTTCTTCAGCAACTTTAAATATTTTTCCTTTTTTTTTGTTTTGGGACTATAAGCCCAAAGGAAAAAAAATGTTTTCAAAGGCTAAAATGAATCACTCATATACTGTATGGAAGAAAGTTTCACTTAAGTAGCATACGCTGCGCACTTGAATAATGATAAAAGTTTGCTGATTCAGTGCATTTTTACAATATCTTAAAAGACATCTCCTTAAAATACATCGTCAACATAAATAAAGTTCTTGGATCAAACGACACAATATATATGATGCATTATCTGGCTTGAACACAGCTCGTACTATATTTAGCAGCTACTCTTGAGTCGATGCTTCATGTTTTTTGACCACTTGAGTATACGAAGTGCTCGGTTTTCAGAACAAAAACCGAGAGGATTTTAAAATTTAAATGAAAATGCTCTAAAATACTGAACATCAAATAAAGGTTATTTCAGTTCGCCGTGTTAATGCGAATATAGGATAAATACTTAATCATGCAATGAGATTTTTATCTTTAATATATTTTTTCATATACTAATACAGAAATGAGTTATGTATCAAGACGAGAGAAATAAAAATACTTCTTATGTTCTTCTTTATAACACTGAAAAAGGAGAAAAATTCTTCTATCTTTTAATTGCTAATTAAATACATAAGCACAGAATTTTGGGTCGTAAGGATTTTAGCACGAACTACCTATAAAAATGTCGGAATGAATTCATATTTCATAATTTCTCTAATTATAGTATTGAAATAATTAATACTACCTTAGGAGCTCATATCCAGTGAATACAAAAGAATATAATTCGCAGCTATAAGGAAACCTCAATACGTACCTAAAAGAGAAAGAAAATATGCTTTAATAATTGTATATTAATACAAACAGAGCCGCCTTTTGAATTATGCTTTTTAACATGACGATAAAAGTTTCATTTTACCTAAACGGTTATCCTGTGCTAATAAATATACATATATCTAGATGTCTATTAAAATTTGAATTATAACACGTAGGAGTCAGTACCTCATCTTATTTCTTTTCCAAAATAGAAATCATTTATGCATGTACGCGCATATTTACAAAGCGAAATAGGAATATGCACATACGCATACTGTATTATGTGGTATAATATTTAAACTGAAGGATATAGTTTCAGTTTCTTTGTCTTCTTTCCATATATATGAAAGAGAACATATTTCATATCATTTAAATATGTTTACAATATTGCTGTCATATATAATGATAAATATTGGCAACGGATAAATGTACGCTATGAAAGGAATTTCAATTCATACAAAACAAGATTCTTTGAGTATTTATTCATATTAATATTTTTGCAGATTCAAACATTTTTACACATTTGAGACAAACAATTCCATTTGTCATAGTCTGATACAAATACCTAAAATTATTTCGAAAGCCTTGGGAATTCTTTCAAACATTATTTCAATCATGATATGCAAAAGTGCAATAAATAAATGTTAAATATCACGAATTCTTTTGCGTAATTTTCAATTCATTCGCACCTATTTAGCCCAGCGAAAATATATTGAAAGACTGAAATGCGTCCCAAATATCTAGAATATTTATTTGAAGTGATTAATCTTTCATAAATAAACACAAATCAGAGAACATTCCGCTCTTTAATAAATATACGCTTTCTCGAAGAGCGAAAGAAAAAAAGTACTAAATTTAAGGTTATTGAAATAGCGATTCGCATTTAACGCCAGACTGCAAACAGATAATGGTAATAATGAAAACGTAAAATTCAAAATCAGAATAATTTTCTCAGAAGCTTAAATGATCAACGTTTGTTGAATGATTTTGAAACTGACTAGTACTTTAATGATAAAAAAAGAAACATTTAATACACGCTGATGAAAACTCTAACAATAGCCTTCAAATTAGATACGTTTAGATTGGAATCATGGTAAGTTGCACTGTAAATAAAAATTACTTTGTTGAAGACCCCAAGATGATTAGAAACAGTATTCTGAGTATAAAATTTTCTCTGGCTGAACACGTTTATCACATAAATTGCAGCATGAAGTTTCAAGCCCAAACTGAAATGAAAAAAATTCAATGTTTAAAAATTTAAAAATCTGTTTGAATAGTGAAAAATTGTTCTTTCTGAATGCCAAATAAATGTAAAATAAAACAAACATTTTATGTTAGCTGCCTACCTAATATGGTGGTCAGGGTAGCTATCTGCTATCAGACATTGAGTCCTCGCTAAAACATGGAGGTTCCTCTGCTGTACCCTCATAGAGAGTATTCTTGGTTCATCAGACCGATGAACCAAGGATATATTCATTGGAAATTAATTGATTCAGTATAAAGTAGCAACGTAATTCTTTAATTATAAAGTAGCCAACGTAAATCATGGTGTTTATGGGGACAAGTGATCTTTAACGTCTTTTTGTTAATTTTTCAATATTTTACGCTATATACAAAATGAGATTAATAATTATTAATTTTTGCTTCATTAAAGACACTTAAAATTCCCAAAAAGTATTTTGTTGCTGATTGAGACCTGCTTTTCAAAAAATTCTTCAAAAATGGTAGAATTTTTCAAAATGCTTCATTTTCAAATGCGCATTCATTTTCTACCGATTTCGTCCAAATTTCTCGGGATTGTTAATGGATGTGTGTGTCACAAAATTGGGCATCATTCTTTGAACCCACGCTCTTTTTTAAAATTTATAGACCATGAAATAAAGAAAAAACATGCAAAAGCATTAAAATAAAATAACAGGCAGACAAAAAAAATATTTATGGCTTTAGATTCATACAAAAACAAATTCAATGCACAATTATGTTTATATATATATATATATATCTGGTAAACTTATATTGAAAAAAATTAAGGTTTTCAAATAATATGGAATGCGCAGGGAGCATTTTGAGAAATGCTAACTTTTTGAAAAAAATTTTGAAAACAAGCATTTTTCTGCCAAAAAATCCTTATTTTGAATTCTAAGGCTGTTCAATGTAGTGAAAAAAAATTTTAATTTTCTCATATTGTGTATAGAATTAAAAAGTGAAAATTAAAAATATCGAGGTTGGAAATCGTTTGTCTCCTTAAGGAAGTACAGAAATAAAGAAAAAAATATTTCATTTATACGAACCCATTTTGAAATAATTATGTTTTTATTAAATGTGTCTTGCCTAAAGGTCATTTTGCTGTAAAAACAACTTAAGCAGTATATATATATTTCCATTTAAAATTCAAAATTTAAAGCATGTTTAGTTTTAGATACATATTTTGAAACGATAATTCTATTTGACATTCTTCCCCTATGAAGAGCAAGAAAGACCTCAGAATTATTTGTCGTTAGTAGAAAATATTAAATTGGATTTATAAATAGATTTTAATATACTATCTTATAATTTTAATGCGCTAAAAGTCAATTTTTGGGAGTGATTTTTGCTTTAGGGAAAACATTTTCAGAATTTTTAGTTTAAATAAAGATATTGAAGAAAATTTAATACTTCACAAAATTCCATAGATAATCCATAATGATAATATGGATCCATATTGACATGGTTCCATTTATGGTAAGGAAGTTTAGATGTTTACGATTAAAGATGGATTAAAGATTTCAGTCGGCTGAAAAAAAGGCAGAGATGTCTACATTTGAGGCATGCAGAGCAAGAAAACGAGCCAAAATTGCTGCAGAAATTGCAATGGAAGCACAAGAAGGTGCGATGTATGCATTTGGACAGTTTTAAACTCCTTTGGTGACAGTTAATAGATCGTAAACTGAAAAACTGTCAAATTTTACCTTTAAAAGCATTTATCTCAAAATCATGATTTTCATACTTACGCGCACTATATAAAAAAAAACTACTGCATATATTGCTTTCAAATTTTCAGGGTAAGTGTATAATGATGCTACCAAAAATATCCACCTAATTTTTTCTTAAAAAAATTTTTTTGCTAAGAATTTATATCATATGACTTGTAATTTAAATGTGCTTTTTCAGTTTTTTAAAATCTGATTGTCCTGGAGTAAATATTATCTGGTGTTTTAAATTTTAAATAAGTGTAGAATTATACCTAATGTTTTTACATAACAAAAATGCAAAAAAAATTATTGAAACTTTGTTAATATTGTTGTAAGTCTGCGCAAAGTGTAGCAGTATAAATTTAAAATTTTCAGAAAATACACCAACTTTTCATTTCATAAACAAAATTCTTATTTACTTGTAATAAAATTAATTCAAGAAACATAATGCAAAAGGTTTAGAGAAGTAATACTGAAAATTTGATGTATAATGGATTATATCAAAAAAAGTTATAGAAGTTCGAAAAACAACCAAAATTGTGATATTTTTACTTGTGTAAAAGTGATGAGTCCCCTTAATTTGTAACATATTCGAGATAAGTAGACCTAAAGTAAACATGTACAGCACGGTGCATGTAGACGTAAAAGCATTGAAGTGTTATATCAGGCAATTTAATTATTGTAGAAACATTACTAGTACAGTGGAATCTCGATCTATCGTTTTCGGATCCATCGTTTTTCCGTATGTGTCGTTCATTTTATCCAGTCCCAATGGTCATATTGCTTTGTTATGTGTCCGCATCTATCGTTTTCCCGCATTTATCGTTCATTTCAGTCGGTCCCTTGAAAAACGATAGATCGAGATTCCACTGTATTTGGTTTTTGAATTTGTGTGACATTTTCTAAGCAAAAAAAAAAAAAAAACTTTTTTTAAAAACTATTTTAAGAATTTCCTTTCGATTCTGAAGACCCATTGGTGAAAACAGACAGAAAGAAAATTTCCCATAGATACATTACAAGGAATTTTATAGATATATACTTTTAAATATAGAAAATTGTAAAATATTCGTTTCCGGGACAAATGGGCAAAGTCAAAAATGCACGATATTGTTAGCGGTAGCAGTACAGCAAAAGGATGCTGTAAATAAAAATGTAATTATCGTAGACATATGCGGTTAGCATCATTTGATTCTTAAAGCCATATAGTATGTATTAGCCATGAAAATACGAATAAGCCGCTTTTGAGAATTTTATGCATGGAAACCCCCTTTTGGACTAATATCCACAGTATGAGTTCCTGTCACATTGGAAGAAAATCGTCTTTCTAAATAGTGAATTTAAAATGTATATAACAATGAAGTTTTTCTTGAACGAGAAATTTTTGAACTGCTGTCTATCAACTCGAGACATTTGAAAGATGTGTTCACCTAAGGAATAAAGTTTTAGCTGCAACATTTATTTTTCAGGTGTAAATATTTTGTGAAATAGGAAAGGAAACATAAATAAACTAGAGAGTTAGGAACAGTAAACCATAACCTTCTTTTAAATTTCAGAACTCTATCACAGAATCTTTACCATGGAAATGAATGCCTTTGAATGTGGAATTAATATGTTTGAAGCCAGAGTAGACATAGTACAAGGTGAAGATCACATTTCCGAAAGTATGGAAGTAAAGCATAGTTGGTTTGAGTCAGATACTCATTGCGACATACACATCGTTGCAGACTGGTGACGCAACATTTAATCTCTCTGAAAGGGCCTAAGGTAACCTAGTGGTAGCGCGTTGGGCTCGGAACTGTGGTTGCTCGTTTCGAATCCCGACGAACGTCGTCGTTTAATACCTTCGTTTCTAGCACGGTTATGGACACGTTAAATCCGTAGACTGGAAATTCCTTCTACGAGGTCAGAGAGGCTAGGAAAAGGTATGAGTCCCCCATATATCCACCTGGGGTTGCTCGGTCAAAATTCAGGTAGCAATTCAGGGGGGTGTCAAGGCGCTTGTTTATCCATACAGGGCTTCCACTGAAAGCAGCCAACGATTCTAGTGGGTTATGAGCGAATGTCTTCATTGACATTCCAAGTATGTGCCCTGCATTGGCAAACAACAACACATGAAATCACAACATTTTTTAAAAATGAACTTGATTCTTTACCTGCATTTATACCATCAATGCTAATGTACAAATAAATAGTTGTATCCACCTTCCCTAAAAAATATTTGATTTCCAATCTGTCCTAATATTGTCCCAAATTTTCTCTCCAAACGAAACTGATGTATAAAAATAAATGAAGCAATAGTTATCCGGGAAAACTATGTGGCAACTTTGTAAGCCCATTCTGTAATTGCTTTCTTAAGAATTATGTAACTTGTTTTACTTTTGTTTTGGTTGTTATAGTTAAAAAACAAGAGTTTATCTTTATATATTTCTACTCGTATACAGCAGAAAATAAATTATTTTGTAGTTGAACCTCGACTTTCGCACTTTTAACATTTTGTGGATTTCATTATTTACAAGTTTACCATCAGTGATTAAATCAGAATTTTTATGACTAAAATTTTAAATATTCAAAAACCAAGTACTATACTACGCTGTACTGTACTGTGATATGTATACACCGATGTTTAGAAAATTTAATACCTTATTTCTATCTAAATACATCATTATTATGGTATCTCATGCATTAGTTATGTAGAATTAGGTCTCTTTCATCATTTACTTCTACGTGGTATTACTATTGATAACGTAAATATAATTTTATATTACTTAATTTTTTGCAAGACTGTTCACTGTAGTATCTTTTTGTGCAAGTAAAATAAGATTAAAAGAATAAAGACTTTGTGCAAAAGAAATTTCTGTACCCCTGGAACTCACAAATTTGCAGTTTGCTATATTTTATGAAAAAAAAAAGATGTTTTCTGTTTGATGCACTTCCCATCTTTTCTCACACACAGGAGGAGCGAGGAAGAATAAGAGCTAGAGAACGACAGAGAGTGAGATAGCAAGAGCGAAACATCTTTGATTTTCTATATTGAGATTTTAGAACTCCTGAAATTCCAATATAGCAGTTTGGGTGTGTGCATAATACTATGCATAAATAAAAGTCAAAATTTCGTAAGTTGGTAGTGCTTCAAAGAAGAGAGTGATAGATAAAATAATCTTGTCTTCTAAAAAGGAACTTAAAGTTACGTCACTTAATTACCGATCAAAATTTTTGATGATTCCTCATTGAAGTCTCTTTGAGTGTTTCTCATGCTGCATTGCATACCCACTTCTACTAAGCAAATAATATTGTGGAACAGAAATTCAGCAGTAATAGAGTCGTACATGATTTAAAGAGATATGTTTGAAAGTAAATTGATTAACGTATTTCTGAGGAAGAAAGCATGGAGATATAAGTCCATAATTTGCTAGGAAAACCTATCCATCGCTCTATACATGAATCCTAAATATGACTCATAATTACATTATTTGAGCATTAATCGTAATAAAATTTTAGGTAATTTATGACATTAAGGTATATCTCAATAACGCGTCTGCGTATAATTACGGATGTCAAGTACATTAAAAAGGAATTGATCATGAAATTTTATTTGGTTTAATGCACTTGTGGAAAAATGCTAATATTCACTGCCTTCGCTGACTAATGCAGTTTATATAAAATAAACGGTTTGCAAAAAGTCATGCTTTTCAGCTTCATCTAAGGTAGAACCTTAGGATGTCGCTACATTTTAATGATTGTTCCTACTCTATTAAAAATGTTATATCATCTTTCGTGAATGATTTTGATATTCATGGCTTATATGCAATAATAGCTGAAAACCCGTGCTTCGCTACGGAGTACATTCAATTAAATACAACGGTCAATGTATGCAATTAATGCCAAATAAATAAATAAATAAATATGTATATATATATATATATATATATATATATATATATATATATATATAATAAATACAACGATCAATGTATGCAATTGATGTAAAAAAATATATATTTACAAAAAATTGTAAGGGATATTTTTATAGACAAAATAATCTAGGAGAAAATATTCACATTAAGTCTAATAGAACATACTAAATAATATAGTATAGTTAATATAGTACAGTTTGAAGATCATATCTTTTACTGTATTTTAATATTTTTTTGGATAATGTCCAATCGTCTACCGCATTAGCAAGAAAATTTTTTTTGTCTATTTCGTTGTTATGTACGTGACGCAAAATTAGTTTAAAGTCTCACAAAAGGAAAAGAAACCACGTAGCATTTAATAAATTAAATTCTAAAAATTAATCTTTAAAACTTCACCAAAAATCAGAAAATGGAGGTAAAGATTCGAAAAAGATTTCATTTTAAAAGCATTTTTATGATCTTTCACGTGATATAAATTTTATAACCCTTAAATTATTATTTTAAATGCAAACTTAAAAAAATGTTACTAAAACAGCTTAATTTAATTTTAAAAAATCTAAGAAGAATTTTTTTTTAAATCTTTCTTAGTGCACACCTACAATATAAGACGAATCGCCATGCAAAATTTCAGCCCTTTAGGTCCAGCGGTTTGGTCTGTGCGTTATATGTCAGTCAGTCAGTCAGTAAGTTACGGAACTGTTTTTTATATATAGATTACTGATTTAAGGTTTTAATGTAACTGATTTTAGAGTTAAGCGAAAAGCACAAAACACATTTAGTAGACATCTTTCTATATTTCCATTTTCCTTAAAAGGGGACTTAAATTTATACTTTTTGGTAAGGATTTTCAGAGGGGGGTATTGGGGGGGGGGTCATGTTGACATTACAGCCTAGTTTTAATCAAACAATATCATGCTTTTAAATAAGTTGAAATAGAAAGATAATTTGACATGACAGTATTACTTAGTTCGATCCTACTGGAAAGGATTTTTTAATAGCCCTAATCTTCAGACTTTAAAATCTAAAACAGAAATATTCCTAAATTCTCTATCATTTAAAAATTAAAGAAAATGCTTTTAGAAAACTAAACCTCAAGCAGTTTTTCAACAAAAGTCCATAATGGTTATCTAACACGTAATTCTTTATTATAAGTTAAACTTTTTAAGGAGTCTAATTCATAATCGATTATTTTTATCAACCTAGACACATCAAGAAAAGTTGGGCTTCTTATTTTATTGAGATTATTTATTAACCCTTTCAGGGGCAGTGGTCCATTTTTGGACCGTCATTTTTCTCGTCCTTCTTTCTCTTGCATTCAATGTATTCCAGTTAAATGAGCAGAAAACGGCTAGTGCTTCCATCTGTTATGAGTTTAAAGAAGTAAAATCTTTTTACAACCTTTAATTGGAAAAAAATCAGGATTTTTTAGGTTAAAAAAAAATCGAGAAAAATGTGCAAGGTGCAATCGGTGGAGGTTGTTGCCCCTAACAGGTCTGATGAACACATATAACTCTACTCTCTTTTAGGAAGAGGTTAATCACTTACTTTGAGAAATGTCTTCTAGTTTTAAATGAAGGTTATATCAGCGGTTAATGTGCGAAAGGTTATGTCAGCAGAAAAAGAGGTTCATGGCAGTCCAAATTGTCTCCGGTATGAAAAACCAACTCAGATCTATTTTAATGTTGTCTGATACGTGCACCCACGCATATATGGGTGTATCCTTTATCCATATTGTAATTTAGAGTTAAATGCACAAAGTATCATCACAGGAGGAGGCACTAAGTCACTGAAACAGAAATATCTCATACATTCAAACATAGATTATTGTGTGTTACCCTCTTTAATAACCTCTGACTATAACACAAGTTTTGAATACAAGCAGCAACACAATTTATGCTTGAAATCACCTAATATTTTACTAATATTGGAATACTAGCCGGGCTTCGCCCGGCTATGCTCGGGCCCCACAAAAGAAAAATAAGGACCTTTTCATGGCCATACAAATGTATTAAATTCCCGTCAATTTTCATTCCCGTCGCTGCCGACAGATGGCTGCACCATACTGGAGATGGGTTATTTGATTCTTTCGTCTCAGCGGTGGAGTGCTTTTAGAATTTAAATATATGTAAGACTATTAAAGTAACAGAATAACTGTAAGCAGAAAAAAATATCAGTTTTTAAAACTTTTTCCAAGTATGTAACATTTATGTACTTTCATGAAAAAAAAATGCATCGATTTTGACATTATCAAATATGGCGGCTGGGAGGCTCTTAGATTTTCTGGACTCACCCTTCAAAAATTGTTGTTTTTTATTAATTAAAAATTAACGGTAATAAAATTTAAAATTCGGGCTTCGAGGTGCACATGCTCAGACTCTTCACTACCCGTGTGTCAAATTCCATGGCTGTAAGTTTCACAGATTCGTCTCGAGGCCCCACACACACACGCGCGAACAAACATTCGCTTTTATTAATAAGATATACCACTATATCCCAGGTAGCTAAAATTTGCCCTCCAGTTGTTAAAGGATGATCTAAGCACTCCAAGTAAGA
>OU015501.1:130910666-130963166 GCA_907164885.2 Dolomedes plantarius
CGGATTTAGGTTCACATTAGTCAGGTAGACGTAGCTTACTGTTTATCTTTTAGGGCTGCGAACATTTTCAGTATGAGCTCCAGCGAAAAATGCGTTTTAGAGCATCGCACTTAAGTGGATCAATAGATGCAAACGTATTTCCGTAGTCAACGTCGTGGGCGATCCGCGACTGTAGGATATAATTGCAAATTTCGTAAAGTATATAAAAATGTGCACATTTGCGTGTTTAGGGGGTAAGAATTCGCAACAAAAATAACACTTTGAAAGGAAACCTTACAAGTGATTCATATTTAAGTGTTTATTTACCACTAGAATGTTACTAATACCAATAAGAGACTATTATTCAAGCATCTCTTTCTGTTAGAAATCAGTTCATTTTGCACCTTTGAAAGAGAGGTTCTTATCAACCTGTTTCTCGTATATTGTGTTTTGGGTTGTGCGGGTTTCGATTCAGAATAAACTACTGAACAAAATAAACAGTATTACTATGATTTAAGTTAAAAGCGGTAAACATATTTAGGTATTCTTTGTCTATGAATCATGCTCTGTATTTTATGTAAATGAAAATTTTCTGAAAAAAAAACTGAATACTGTGTAAATTAAAATTCGCAAATCAGTATACATATTTACTTTGAAAATGCGGATACATAAACATGTATCCGCATTAAGTTTATATTATTGAAATATTTTGTATGACTGCATTTTCGTAAGTTTCTTAGTTATACTTCTTAGTATTTAGTTCCTGGGAGAAAAATCCATGTTAAAATCTCAAAATTATACATTTTTATGGCTTATGAGTTTTTAACTATTAACAAAACCACACGGGTGTTTAAGAGAAAAACATAAAGGTGATCATTCATTTTAAGTACGAAAGCCAATTTACACTTCTAAAGGTACCGGCAAATTTAACTGTTCTTCATAAATAAACATATATTAGCATAGTACACAATAGTTTTGATGATATAAATATTTCAAAACTTTAAAAAAACGTAGTCATGAAAATATAAATCTATTTTCATGATTAAATACTTTTATTATTCAAATTTGCTTACGTCACAGCTAGCGCATAGAGTTTGTAAACAAGCAAGCAACGAAACATTGCATTCTCTAATGATTAGCATAACAAAATGGTGCAAATCTCAATAAATCCTCTACTAGGCAAATTCCCTTATTATCTTTACAACAGATAACAAAACAGTTGTCTGCCCTACATCCACGATACTATGTTATACAATAGAATTTAATTTTAAAGAAAGCATTTCGTATAAACCAATATGTGGTATCACATTCTTTTTACTTTGTACACTTGTTAGTAAACAAGAGAATGCTATCACGGGGAGAGCAAAGGATATTTAAAAGTTGGTATATATATATATATATATATATATATATATATATATATATATATATATATATATATACACACACACACACACACACACACACATATATATATATATGTATGTATGTATGTATTATTAGTATACAAAATCTTGATTAAGCAACCTGCTTAGAGCAGTCCTACACAACATAAGGCGCAACAGTTGTCACT
Organism: Dolomedes plantarius; assembly: GCA_907164885.2. NCBI lineage: Eukaryota > Metazoa > Arthropoda > Arachnida > Araneae > Dolomedidae > Dolomedes > Dolomedes plantarius. Next base: position 130,912,219 of record OU015501.1, read on the forward strand.
CTCTGGTAGCTTTTTGTAAAGACGCATAATATTCTAAGTCTAAAAAATAAGGAATATTATATTTAGATTTATATTATGAAAGGAATATATAATCAATGAATATTAACATCTTTTAATTTTTTAAACAATCAGTAATCTATATTTTATTAGATAAAATAATATTCGTTTTCCCATCAATCATATTTTCTTACAGCCCACAGCAGCTTTCCATAAAGTAATATGGCGTTCATCACATTTCCAGTTGCGCAGGCCTTTTGTCTAGACACCCAGTTCTTTTTCTTTGAAGTAATAAAATTAAAATTTGTGTTCACACTAGATTTGACCATATATTGAGTGACTGAATCAGTTCCCCGATTCATGGATTTCACGTATCTCAATCACAGTGTTTTTCAGTTTCTCCAGCAAATCATTTATTCCTTTCAAGATAATGTTTATAGGTCAAGTTTGACGTCACTAACTCATAGACACCATATGCTCTTTAAAAAATTATAAGTTATACTTCCTGTTTAAATAGAGATTCATAGAATGGAAGGGGCGGGAATAACTTCAAGATTATAGGTGGGAATCGAGAAATTAAACCATAATTTTTAGGAAGTTGTCGAGCAAAGATATGTTAAAGTAAATTTAATCCTTCAGAATCATCGTTGGAGAGCACAGTTCTCTTCTAGAGGAGGAATACTCGTTTACAGGGGAATAGGGAATAATTCAGAAGAAAGGAAAAAAAACATGATCAAAAACCGAATGAGTGAACTGTACTGAAAAGCTTCAAACTGAGTCGACGGGACATTATGAACAATTGCCAAAACTACACAAAGTGACGCATCACACCGTATGATGATGACTACTTCTTACGAAGCATGAAGAGCACGTTGAGAGTTCATGTAAAAGGAAAGGAAGTCCGCAACTCAAGTACAGTGGGTGATCGGTTTACGAACATAATCCGTTCCAAGACTATGTTCGTAAACCGAAATGTTCGTTAACCGATCATCGATTTACCATAGATTTTTATGGGACTTAGATAAATTCGTTCTGGAGGCCCTAAAAATTAAATTGAAAGATTATATATATATTTATAATTTATTAGTAAGTTTATTTTTTTGCCAAAATAATACAGTCTTGCACATTAATCACTCATTTTTTTAATGGGTCGTTAAAGAACATGTCCAGTGTCGATTGCTTTTCTCTCTTCGTATGACGTAGCGAGCAGCGCCCCCACCGTTTTTAGAGTTCGACTAGACGGAACTTCGCCATGTAAGCATGGCTCTTATATTAGTGGCAATTTGTAGACCCCCTTGAAGGGTTGTACATACATGTAAAATAAATGTTTATAACTAAAATTTAATCTTTTGTAGACCTCTTGATTACAATTATTAGATAAACTCACTGAACCAACCCTTGGTTGATCTTGGACTACTAGAAACTTCTTTCGACCTTATGTCATAGAGGTGTTCGGTAGAATTCGTTTTAGTTCGTTATCCGAACATATGTTCGTTGTCCGAACACAAAAATATTTCGTGAAGGTGTTCGTTAACCGAATTGTTCGTAGTCCGAACTGTTCGTTGACCGATCACCCACTGTATTTGGGATCTTTCTGTCACGGTTCGAAAATGGACTTCTGTGAGCGCAAATGATCTGCAATAGGTACAAAAATTCTGTGAAAACAGGATGTTCTGGGTGCCATCTTAGGTCAACGATAAGGATAGTTGTTTCCTATGCTATTGGTGAAGAAATTAGACAAAGATATGGCAAAATCCTTGCAGTGTAAACCAGGAAGCAGTTAAAATTACTGGATAACTTTCATATAAAATTTTAACCGACTAAAATTTCAAATCTTACTTTACATTTTCATGGCAATACAAATTGTTCTGTAATATCTACTTGCTTTCTTCTTTCGTTAATAACGGTACACACACTTTGAAAACACAATGTAATATAAAAAATATATCCAATAAAGATGTTACATCACGAGAATGTCAAAATAACTCAAGAATTACTAACCCAGTTCAAAAGAATTTGTTTTAACATTGGCAGATGATTGAAGTCGACTATTAAAGAGTTAATGCTGTATAACTGACATGAGATTGAATGTGTTTAAGGATAAGGATCATTTGAAACATTGGTTGAACTAAACCCAACGACAAAAAAAGTAAATTTTTTATTGTTTTTTCTTAGGTCTATAGTATTAAGAGAAGCAAAAGAGTACTGTTCTAATTAAAATAACGATAAGTTTACACGAGAATAAATAAGAGTTTACAGACATTAGTGATGAGTTTTTACTGCTCTTTCCATTTTTATTGCATGCATACGAAATTTTTTAAAGCGTATCTTTAAATTTTCTCGACATATTACGTACTGCTAATAACGGTTTTAAGAATAAACATAAATTTAATTTCCCTAGACTTAGATAAAACGAGGAAAATTTCATTTTAAATAGTTTTTATTTATTTTCGGTTTCGCATATATATTAAATTCTATACAATTAGTTAATCATTTAAAAAGTTTATAACGCTCAATTTGAAAAAAATTATATTAATGCTAATTCAATAAGCGTGGACTTTGAGACAGACATTTTTCTCCATAAATAAATCTTGCAGACACTCAGACTCAATATCTGTGCTGCGTGTCTGATTTAGCTGTTGGACCTTTGGGAAAAAGACAGAATAATACATAGGTTCCCAGAAGAAAAAAACAAGTTTTAATGGAAAAAAGTCATTAACACCATGGGGCTACTAAGGTACGCGACATCGTTAAGGTTTATGTGAGTTATTTTCATAGGTTTAAGGACGTGAAAAAACACTTTTTTTTAGGCGGAAGGGGGTTCCGTGTGGGGAAGCTACACAGATGAAGAAAAAAACTTACAATATCAATGGAAAATAGTTCTTTTAACTATTACAGAAATTTCTGTAAATATCCAAGTATTCATTCTGATATAAAATTTTTTTGTTTTTTCCTGAGATTATATTATCTAACATATATAAAGAAAATAAGAATTATTTTCACGTAATTTTTATTTTCAGCTTAACTTAGAAAGTATGAACTTAGGTACTGTAGACGTTCCTTTTATTTATATAAAAAGTATTAACAGTTTCAAAATTACATTAAAAGTGTGGTAAATTTCAATGACTAGATGAAGCCTGGAACCTTTCATGCTACCTGAGCCGTCTGGAATTGAACTTCCTGATTTCCAACTTGTATGGGCCATAGTATATCATATCCCATTTCATTCAATCTCTGACACTAAAACCAAATCATAGTTACATTATATCCTTAAAATATAATAGAGGTTTGCTACGGGGATCAAAACAAGCCTTTGAATGCACCAAGAGAATGAATGCAAACTTTGAAATGAATGAACTTTGAATTCAAAGGAGTTTTGTGATAATGATTTTTTTTTTTAAAATATGCTCTCTTTGCAATTAACACGTATGCTGAAGTAGGGAATGCTTGCAAAGATTTAGTCAGTACTATAACCACTTGTGGATGATTACAAAGGGCTGATTATTACAATATAGTAGTGCATCACCGGTATAAATAAGAAAGATCATTTGTGAGGATGATACTTTTTCGACAATTAAAGAATCCTACAATTTTGGATGATTGTTTGTAAACACACATCACGATTTAGCCGTTTCTACGTTGTTTCCGGGTAATTGAATGAACCATTCCATTCCTTAGCAACGGATAGCTTCTGACATTTATGCATAGTGTCTGTAAAGAAATTTGTTGAGAATAAGTTTATAGTGTTCTCATCGTATTTCGGATCAGAATTCACTTTTACAATGGTGCAAAGTTTGTGATTACGGAGAGTTTTGCGTTTATGGTTTATGGTCCTCAAGGATATTCCTCTTTGAGGAACTTAAAAACATCTTAGAAAAGTTGGGATATATATATATATATATATATATATATATATATATATATATATATATATATATATATATATATATATATATATATATATATATATATATATATATATATATATATAAATATAAGGCTATTTTTAAGGGAAATAGGGTATCTGACTGCAGATGTCATTGATACACACCGTGAAGAAAAAAGGAAAACATACACCAAAGCAATTATTATTCGTTAAAAAACATTTAAAGCGCAAAGAAGAGGCGTAAAGACTTATAATAACCTATTCATGATTCATATTTATGGTTCTTTTTTGTAACTTTCTCCAATTTTACTCGTACGTATCCCCATGCGTTATATCGAATGTGCGTCCAAATACTTAAGAAGCCGTAGAAGAATTACTTCAGTTCAAAAACAGATCTCTAGAGATTCGTGCCGTGTTAAGTGTTGAATAATTCTGCTCAAAAGGGCAGTGAGCTGTCACGACAGCAGCACCTGTGCTATAGAGTTCGGGTCTTTTTAATGTATTGTTAGATGCCATTTATAGATGCCAGGAGTCCTCGAATATTGCTGATGATAGCTGTCATAACAAGTGTTTCAGAGTTATTTTTGCAGCAAAATTTGGGTTACTTCCTTCACCTTTAAACAATGGTTGTCTCCTGCTCCAAGAGTTATGCCTGGCCTATTTCTATAGAATATGCAACTCTATTCAATGTCTGATAAGAATGTCAGGCTTGGGAAATTTAAGACAGAGCTTCTCGTGACGAGATATCGGTGGTGACGTCTTAAATGTCAGCAATTCGGGGTACTTTGCTCAGATAGTCATACTTCCATGGGTTCGCACTTTGGCACGTTGTATTAAGAGGGTGATGTGTATGAGTTGATAGCCGAATTTGGATTCTCCCCTGGCCTCTCGCCGTGTGGCAGGATGTATTTGTAAATTGTTCAATAGCAAAAGTCGTAAAAGGTTTGTCGTATTTCCAGAAACGTTTGTCAATTCGTCAGTTCTTCCAATAGTCTATCGGTACTTTTCTATAAGACAAGCCATAAAACAAATGCACATTAGTGTCCTAAGCATCACGACAATGATTTTATTTGCGTATCGTAAGACACAGTTAACCTTGTAAGGTATACATAAGATTCGATTCACAAGAATCGAACTTTTGAGTGAATAAATTAAAGAAGCTGCTTGAGATATGCTAATTTCGGCATACGCGCTTGGTATAAATACCATGCAGCTTGATTAAGTAAAAAGGTTGTTAAGGTTGATAGATAAGCGAGTTAAGGGTGCTATGAGGTAAGCAGCTCCAGGTGTTAACCGGCGCTAGTGCTTAGGGGGCCCAACCTTTACGCGGCAGAACTGCTGGTTTGACTCTCTAGTTTGTTAGTATTGCAATGTGTATTTTTATTGAATGCTAATATATATTCCGTACAAGTAGTACGTATGCTTATTGCTGTAAAAGCAAATTCTATATGTGCAACGAATTCAATAAACATTGTTTCATGTATAAACAGTGTTTGTATCAAATTCATTTAGAGTGCCACTTCAAATTATATACACCCAAGTCTGGGTAGAAGTGAGCTATACTCTACAACCTTTGAAAAGCATTTATGATGTTTTGAATCTTAAAAGATATGAAATATACAGCTTTGAGAAATTTTCTATTTTTATCATTAATTTTTTTTCCGATAATGAAACACGTTTTAGAGCTTGTTTAAGGGCAATCACATCACTTTCTTGATTTTCTTGACTAGGTCTTATTCACCATCAGCATTCCTATTGCCTTTACTTTAAACTTCCAGATTGCGGGCTGTTTTCCCAATTTCAGTTAAGTAGAGAGCGCACACATTTTTGCTTAAAATGGTAGTTATTTTTGACTTATATAAAAGGCTAGAATGAAATTATTCGCACTGTAATTAAAATAAAGAAAAAAAACAAATGCGAAATATTTATCTTTTGCCTCAAAATTTGGGCGCAATGGCTTGGCTTAAAATATAAAAGAAGAAAGTCTGTCACAAATAGGAACGATGGTCGGGTAAAATGGTGCTGATAGCTAAAAGTACATAAAGACGTGCTATAAAATATATAGTTTTATTGCAGTATTAATTAGTGAAACTACCGTTTATTACAAACTATTGCCTATAAAATTTATTATAGTTTAGTTATGTACAATGATCTGATATCATTAAATTGAAATATGACCAGCTGTAAAAATTACGAAACTTTACTGGTGATTTTCCCCGTATTTTGACTCAATTTTACCGGAATATTTTCTTACGTGTAGTGCTTTTTGTTTTGAAGTGAGGGATTTTGGATTTGTTCAAGTGTTTATTTTGTTTTGTTTTTTGCTTGCACTATTATGATAGCGAACATTTTGGTTTTATTTCGTGTGATTTAGAACATTTTCTAGGTATTCCGGTGAACTAAAGAATCTTTTCCAGAAATAAATAATAATAAATCCTTCGATTTAAGAAATTTCGGTTTACGAAAAGTTAGCTGAGATAATTTGTAGATTTTGGGAAAAATGAATATACGCTGTAATTTCCTCTCAAATTCCATTGTCATAAAATTCATTCTAACTTCCTTCTGGTATTAAGACATTTCCCTTTTGCTAGCTTGCATTTAGTATATAAGTTGAAAATATGACTAAAATAAAAGAACTTTCTTTTGTAACTTTGAAAACACAAATGGGATCATCCGGTATTTCTAAAGAAGGCAAAGCAAAATGTAATCTTGACGTCTTAGAATGTTCCTGCTGATATAATCTATAACAGTCAATTTTCATTTTTTTCTCTGCTTTGAAAATGTTTCCAAAATTAGAGAATCATAAACTCTTAAATATGCATATTTCCATCATATGCATATTTTCATCTTGTATGAACTTTAAGCAAGGAAGTACAGAATTATTTCAACCAATAATACATCTGACACCTAGAAGAATCTGAAGGTCGTTATTGTGATGAACAACATACGACTAGTAATGAAACATAATATGACATGATATGTTATGATGCCAACGCACCTGTCTGGAAAGCACCTGTTTGGAGTTTGGCGTTTCCTCCCCCAGACGAACAGCGATATTTTATACAGAAGAAACAAATGCTACAAATTGTGGTAGCGGTAGTTATGACACAAATTTAAAAATTTGGTGCGCATGCCATGCCACATGTCTACTTTCGTTTTTACTTTTAAGTTTTTATGAAGTTTAATACATTTTTTTAAAGCCTAGTAATGTTTATGTAAAGCTTTGAGAATTCATTTGAAAGTTTGCACTTAAAAATTGTGGTAGCGGTAGTTATGACACAAATTTAAAAAATTGTTTCGCATTCCATGTCACATGTCTACATTTGTTTTTACTTTTATGTTTTTTGAAGTTTAATACATTGTTTATTTAAATGCTTATTTATGTCTATGTAAGGCTTTGAGAATTCATTTGGAAGTTTGCATTTGAAAATTGTGGTAGAGGCAGTTCTGACTCAAATTTAAAAATTTGGTGCGCATACCATGTCACATGTCTATATTCGTTTTTACTTTTAAGTTTTTTTTAAAGTTTAATATATTGTTTTTTTAAATGCCTAGTTTTGTTTATGTAAAGCTTTGAGAATTCATTTGAAAGTTTGCACTTAAAAATTGTGGTAGCGGTAGTTATGACACAAATTTAAAAATTTGTTCTGCATTCCATGTCACATGTCTACATTTGTTTTTACTTTTATGTTTTTTAAAGTTTAATACATTGTTTATTTAAATACTTATTTATGTCTATGTAAGGCTTTGAGAATTCATTTGGAAGTTTGCATTTGAAAATTGTGGTAGAGGTAGTTATGACACAAATTTAAAAATTTGGTGCGCATTCCATGTCACATGTCTACATTAGATTTTTCCTTTAGGTTTTTTGAAGTTTAATTCATTGTTTTTTCTAATGCCCAGTTAAGTTCATGTAAAGCTTTGAGCATGCATTTGAAAAGTTGGTTTACTTCGTAAAAATTCTTCTTTTAGCAAATAAAAAGCGAAATTTTCTATTATTTTTTACTGCAATACTTTCTGAGTAAAGGTTCACGTGATTGTCAATGTATCTGGCATCATACTTTTAATTTAAACACATCTGCGGTTGACTACGCACAGTCTGTGTGTTCCCTCTTACATGTTATTGAACTCTAACAAAGCGTAATATGATTTGACAGACATCAAAAAATAAAGTTTCCCTTTAATCCTCTGACATTTGATCTGACCGAAACGGCAATTTACTGAAATGTGTCTTGACAAATAAATTGTTTTTTCTCTAAACAGTAGGATTTGTGGACCAAGAAAACAGACAAAAAGAGAAAAGTTGTTTCTGATATTTTATATTCATTGTCACTTAAGTTTTGTACCGCTATTTGAAGACTAAAACCCCAACAAAAAATCAATTTCTTTCTAGGTTAAAGGATATAATAGCTAAAGTAAATTTAACGAATGCTAAGAAACGCACCAGTAAAGAAATATGTTAAAACGACGAATTCATAAAAACTAATGTCTTTTCATTAATAACTGAAAAAAGGATTTTACAGTCTCTCTTTGAATAATTCCCCTTTCTGAACTTAAAAACTTCGTTATAAAGAAAATCATTTATTAGAAAGTAACTTTATTTTTAAATACATAATATACTATTTCAACTATGATATATTAAAAGAATATGTAAACTGCTCTATTCATAGTACGATGAAACTACAGTTCAAATGAATTTATGTCATGTTTTTGAAAATGAGTTTTAATTTATAAAATAATATTCTGAAAACAACAAATACTACACCAAAAAGGTCTTTATCTAAAATAAATTATTAAATTATAAATATTGTGTGATAGAAAAAGGAAGCATTAAAAATTCCTTATAAAAAGCCTGAAGTTTCCACAATAATGATGCTTTTCAAAGTTTTACATAATACTCTTTACAACTTATCTTTACATATATATTTCTAAAATATCAAATAATTAGTAAAATCTCCAATACAACTTACCTTACAAATACAACTTACCAATACAAATTACCTTACAAAACTACCTTACATAAAATACTTTTTTCATAAGAATGGGAGCATTTTTATGAAATTCCTCTCCCGAAGCAAAACCTGTCAATATACTGTAAAGCTAAAATCAATGCACAAAATTCAAAGACATTTTTATCTGGAAAAACATCGTTTTATAGAAATTGTTTTTTTGTAAAATGAAAGTTAAGGCTGTAAATATTGTACAAACTCAAGATTGTGCAAAGCACTTTGGTAAAAGAAAGTTAACTATATGGAGATCCTATAAGATATTCTAAGCCACATGACCTTATTTGTCAAGATTTACTTTTACGAAATAAAATTTTATCAATTTAAAGGATCAGTTATATATTCTCATCTTTTATCAGTTATATAATCTCCATGAGTTTATTCTTTAACTCAGCAAAGGCAGCATAGTTTTTTTTCATCGTGAAAAGAGCTTTTGATGTCTGCAGGCGCAAGTTGAGTATGAATACATGTAACAGTTTCAGCCTTTTGAAAAAGCATAGCAAACACGATTACACATAATGAAACCCATTTAACATTGTATCACAATTCCAAACTTATTGATGCTACTTTTTGAAAGTGACTTTTTAATTGGTTATTCGATATGCTATTCGACTTTTTAATTGGTTATTCTAAAAAAACATTGAATCCAGAGACTAATGAATTACTCTCAGGATTCAATGTTTTTTAGCTCTTATCTTCTAAAATTACGTCCCTGCTCCCTTTTTATATACAGGCTGAGCGTAGCTAAATTCAAAAAGTAATAACGCAGTTTTATAAGGAATATGGATATCCATTAAGTCAAATATTCTATTCATTAGATAGAGAAATATTTTACAAGTCGATCTACGAATTTTGTTCGGGATCAGCAAATTCAAATTCTTTAAATATAGGATCTTTTCGAATTGAGGTGCTACTCTCAGAGATTGGAACTTGATACATAATTAGAGTAACATCCCATGTATAGAAACTGAAATGTGGAACGTAAATGTGCAAAATGTCCATAATATATATAAGGAATTTCGCAAAATACGAAAACGTAAATACGAAAATAACTTCCAGGAACAGATTTCTCTCGGTAATCTGAGAAGTTAGAACATTCCTTATTAATGTTCTGAAATGACATAAAACGAAATAGTAGTTACCACAAATTTAATACGGTTTTTCCCCCTAGTACCACAAACTATACATAAACTAAACATTAACTTAACAAACAATACCAAATATCCCAAACAACTAAAATAACTCTAACAAACAACAACAGTAGGAGGACACACCCTATAAGAGAAAGAATAAATGCAGTGTTTGGTTGTTGTTGCTAATGCGGTGGCGCTTGTCCGGAGATATTCGCACTGTATGAACTGTGTCTTAATTTATCAAATTTGGAAATTACTGGGAAATTACTTAAAGGCTGAAAAGATGGTTAAGGTGGCTATGTTATTGTAGTCAGCTTGATTTGAATATGTGGCAGTGAGAAGATCGGTATATTTGGGGTTTAGCATGAGCTATGTTGCCAACGATTAACACCATTCCGTTGCATAAATCGATCAAGGAAAACACGCTGATAACGAATCTTGGTTTCTAGATTACTCTTAAATCCTTAATTCCATAAATAGAAGGCAAAAATGAGTTTAAATCATTGCAATATATCTCTATGTATGCACTTTACAGGTAGAAATACTTTTTTTTAGTAAGCATCACTGAAATCAAACAATGTCTGCATTTTTCACTTAATATCTATGCCTAAATCTATGGTGCCCGGTATAAAGGGCTTAGTCAAAAACAATGATTCAAAATACACCAAGTTATTGGGTTTTATACCAATCACAGAAATGCAATTTCGACTTAAGTCTTTTGTACAAAGAAATGTGCTTTTTATACAAAATTGACAGACTTAAGCCTTTCATACAAGTCAAAAGATTTTTTTTATCATTACCAACAAATATCTAAAAATCAATTTTTTTTACTTAAGCCATTTATACCGAGCACCATATATATATCTTTATATATAAAAGGCAAAGTCTGTGTGTGTGTGACCGAGTTTTTGTCTGCTCGCGGCAAGACGGCAAAGACGGCAGGACGGACAGTCTTGAGATTCGACACGAAGATGCCCCCCGAGGTCTCATTATGCACCTCGAAGCCCTTTTTTAGATTTTTTAATTAGATTTTCCATAATTAAATATTTAGTCGCGATTTGGAGCTCCCAGACGAGTAAAAGCTCCGTAAATCCTAACGTATCCGTCCAAGAATTTTTTTTTTCGGACGAGCCTATAAGGGAAAGATGTCACTATACGGAAATCACAGTTAAAATTATCTGTCTTAATTTATCGATTAATTGTGATTTTTTTTCGATCGCCTGTAAGCACCCGTTTTTCGGAAAAAAACGCGATTTTGGCCGCAACCCTTTTTTCCAAATTGTCGAATCGATACGTAAATGTTGTTACATTTTTACGAAATTTTTATCTCAGAGACCCTAGACATCACAGTTTCGAAAGCCAGAACCAAAATTAATTTACAAATTGTAGTTATTTTTTAATAATTTATTTTATGATTCGGAAACTCTTGCGAGAATTCTCATTTTGGAGATTTCGTTCTTCATTTCCGGACGAAGGTAAAGCGGGGGAAAATAGGCGTCTCTTTTTCGACATCAAGCACGTGATGTGTTGGGGCGTTTGTTTTCTGTGAGGGATTGGGTGGTTAAAGGAAATCGATTAAAAAATCGCATTTAGTAATGCCGTAATTTTTTTGGCCAACACTTAGTTAATATCATATAATTTGTGGTGTGTTTGTGGAAAAAATCTATGAAGATTTCAAAGAATTTCAGCACAATATACATCTTAATACGTTTTTCGTCTCGCTGACTATTGTGGAAAGTTTTAAGTAATCCTATGTCAAAAATTTTGCCAAAATGTGCCAGAAAGGATTAAATTTATATGGGTAAAATAATGTATCGTGGTGAGGAAAAGGATGACAGCGACGCCCATTAACAAAGGGTTAAGGCTACTAAAAAATTGGTAATTACATTACCCGAGCAACGCCGGGACGGGTACAGCTAGTATATATATATATATATATATATATATATATATATATATATATATATATATATATATATATATACATACAGTGGTACCTCCAAAAAGCGGACAGTGACGGGATCAAAAGTTTTGTCCGTTATTAGGAGGTGTCCGCTATAGGGGAGAACCTTTTTACAAATAAAGTTTTTGCACTTCTGCTTGACATTTGATTGAAAATTACGGCTGCAGTTTTAATTAAAAAGGAAAAATTAATTAAGTAAGAAAAGAATAACTATTTACTACTTTACCTTTTAATTGTGGCTAATCCTTTTATCTTGCATTAAATAATCCCAAAATACAATGTATTGGAGCTAAATTATTTTAATTTCTAGTGAAAAAATTTGTTAACAAAGTTTGATTTCTCTTTTTTTCACACTGCAAACCTGTTTTTCAAGGTGAATCTTCATAAGATTTAGCTTAACTCATCCCTCTGAATCTTCATTGTTCAGAGAGAACTGTTTTAATTGTTCGCTGTATTTTAGTACTTCCGAATAATCTTTGATTTTGCAGTCTTCCATTACGATTCCTTACCATCACACTCAGAAAGGGCCAGTGCTTCAGTGGTGTCCTGATGAATGAAATTGGAAACATGCAGGTTTTCTTCCTCAATGGATAAACTGTCGTCGATCTTGACATACTCTTCTACGCTGAATCCAAATTGGCTACTAGATCAGCAAGTTCTTTTCGTTTTTTTTCAAAAGTACTGTCAGTTGTCACTTCGCTTGTACTCAAAAATCTCGCCTTCTTAAAACATTTTAGAACGCACCCAGGTTGCACCTTTTTAAGGACTGGCGTTGTCCAGGAAATTGCATCCAAAACAGATACCGATTTTGCCAACTCTTTGCTGAATTTGCAGGAGATAATCTGTGAAAGCACATGTCTCAGAAGCAGCTTTCTGTATCGTACTTTAAAGCTGCGGATAATTTCTTTATCAAGTGCCTGTAGCATCGAAGTGGTGTTAGGAGGCAAGAAAATTAAATTAACACTTTTGAGCTTTAAATCACCAGCATGGGAAGTAGCATTGTCCATGAACAGAATGATTTTTCTCTTTTGATTTTTCATTTTGTTGTCTATCTCCACCAGCCAATCGCTCATTATCTCAGCGGTCATACACGCTTTCTTATTTGACTTCCACGAAACACTAAGTTTTCGTACATGAATGTTCTTGAAACATCCAACCTTCTAGGCTTTGTAAAGACGCATAAGCATATATTTTTAGCTTGCTTGTTAAAATAATTTTGAAGTGTTTGCCAAAATAATTGAAAGTTTTTCAAAAATACCTGTCAGCTATTCGGAGTGTCCGCTCTCCAGAGGGAATAACATGGATTTTCCTTTATAAAAGGACTGGGACTCGTAACAATGTCCATTAATTAGAGGTGTCCGCTATTCGGGAGTGTCCGTTAAGGGAGGTAATACTATATATATATATATATATATATGCTCACACGTTTTATGTATGTACGTACGTATTCATATAATTATTATAAAGAAATTCAAATTTCATATAAAAAATATTGAACGATCCTTAAATTATTATTATTATTATTATTATTTTACTTTATATTGATAATTATATACTAATCAACATATATTTTAGCTAATTAAATGCGCTCATACTTTCCTCCAATTATATGTTACCTTGTATTCTTTACAATTCCATCACGTTTGCAGTAATTTTTGCTTTTTTTAGACTATTGCCTTCATTTGGCGCTGTAGGTATATTATGCTTTTATAAATGCTTAGAGGGTGTTAAAATGTTTTAATGTTCGTTATTTTCCCTATCACACAGTATAATAGTTTAATGTATTCAAATTTTCGTAACACAAAATTGGTGGTTATCATAACAATGGAAGCAATAATATTAAGTAAATAGTTAATGAAATAAAAATGTGAGACATTTGATTCAATATTGCACAAAACCCGTTTAAACCATCTTCTAATCAATAACGTATTCCGAATAATGCTGCAATACTTTTAGAAGAACATTACTGCTATAATTAGAATTAGATTGAGAGAACATGTGAAGTAATACAGTCTGGTGATGAAAACAGTATCCCTTTATTAAACTTTGCAGTTTCGCTTAGCAAACAGTTATTAAGTAAAAATATTAAATATTGTTGGATTTCAGAAATGTTTATTAAGAAAGTTTATCTATCTGTAAAAGTACATAAAATAGGGAAATATTGAAATCCTGTATACTCATTTTTGCTTTATATATATTTACATATATATAAAGTCGTCTGTTACTGATTTTTAAAGTACTTTCATAATGGTTCAAAATGCTACACCAAGTATTTTTTTTTCACTTTACTTACGTTATTAAAATTTGAATAAATATATAATAATAAATATTTATGCACTATTATAGGACATAAAATGTCAAGTATTTGCATAATTCTATCAACTTTTTACCATTGGCGAAATGATTACAGGTTAAAGTCTATAGTTTTTATTTATAACTGGATTAATGATTTGTGTTTATTAAGAAAGCACAAAAAAATGTTACCTGTAATATTATTTTCATAGAATGAAATTGCGCAAGATGAAGTTGATGTGCAAAATTTGCCTGACACTGTTGGATCATTACATTGAGAATCTGTATAAAAACTATTTAACAAAATTGCGACTTTGTTATTTTTTAAATTACTATATTGGTTATATAAGAGAGGAAATTACCATCATTTTACTCTATGAATTTGACTGCTCTTTTTTTAGCATGTGTACGGCGAAAAAAAACTGATTCCTTTAAATTATCCTAAAGAAAGACAAATTCGTATAGAATTCCATTGTTTACACGGAAATTTTTCAGGATAGCAACTACTAAAATATATTTAAACATACTTCCAGAAAAATCTTAAGATGTATTGCGGATGTTAAAAAGGAATTCATTACTTTTCGCCTTAAATTTTCCTTTAAAACTTCCTTTTATTAAATATAAGACTGTTTCAAAAACGTTTTCGAATAGTTAAGAAGAAAAAAAATTAGTCATATTTTTTTTTCGCTTTTGTGAAAACATGGTTTCCCTTGACATGATTATACATGCTAATGTTCCTATATGCTAATTAAAATAATTATTGAAAGAGGGAGAATTTTCCCTATGAACGCAAAAAATTCCACAGCTTTATTAGAAATTTTTCATAAAACAACTTCCGATACCGCCTGCTATACGTACCCATAATTATACATGCTAAGATGACTTTCAGAAAAGAATAGTTTCACTAGGAAATGATCTATTTATCTGAAGAGCTAGCAAACGCCGGGTCGGAAATGGGCAAGTTTTTCATCTACAAGAACTCGGAGAGGTTGCGTACTGCGTATGGATTTGGTATGAGAGTAGGAATTATGGCCCCCCAAATGGAATAAGACTCATTTTTCATGGGTAAACACCAGATGGTTTCGATCAATGGTGTATAATTTCTTTAGCGGTAGAGAGGGGAAATTAACTCCCCTAATTCAGAGTTCTAGTGAAGCGTGAATTTGCGCGTAAGTTTGGATCATTTGTTTGAAAACGATTGTTGTGACCTGTCTCGTGCACCCATTCATAGGGAAAGAATGAGATAAAATAATATAAACGTACTTGAAATAGATTTTGTTTATACCTTCTTGTAACCTAGTTCTGCAATATTATGTATTTTATTGAGTTCTAAGAAAGGGACTTACTTTCAGCAGGAGATACAGCACTAAAAATATAGTACTATGGTACATTATCTATACGCAAGGCAAATAAATAGCAGTACATTGAGTAATTAATTTTTCTTGGATTATTTCACAAAATTTTATTCAATTCTTATTTTATAATATTGACGTATTTCTATTTTATAATATTGACGTATTGCCTAACGTTGTAATCTATAAAAATATTATTTTCTTGAAAATTTTTTTTCGATAGAACTGTAAATATATCTTGTTTGGAAATCATCAGTATTTTTTATTTCGTGAATATTTTTATGCCATTAGAATGTCGGTAATCCAGCTTAACATAACGGCTGTATAGAAAATATCTCAGTTATGGACTTTTGATTGTTATCTGACGTTTCCGTAAGGGTTCAATAATTACAATTTCGAGACCACTGGTGTATGATAAAGACTATTATACTAAGAATAATCTCAGTCTCAGAAATATGTCGCAGTAAGTACATCCAAAGCATATACATCAAAGCATGTACATGAATACAAAATATAAAGTACACTTTGATGGAATATCTGTTAAATAAACTCTTCATTTCCTTTCTAGTAATAATTACTAAATAAAAGAGATTAAATCCTAAGTATAATAATTATTACAGCAACTATAATTACAGTTTGTAAAGGTAAAGCGGAGTTCCACATGAATCCGAATAAAATTATGCATTTTTTTCATATTTGGACATTACAAAATATCATTCATTTGTTGTTTATACAATTAGATAACCGTAAAAACACTTGCATGGGCTTTGTGAGAATCCACAATATTTTTACAAACATGTATGGCTTTTAATAAATTCTCATGAGTAAATGAAATAATTTTGTCTCCACATTATTGCTTACATTTACTGCTTACATCATGTCTGTCATCATTATCTTTCATTATTGCATCCCTAGGATTCTAGCCTAAATCCGTGCAGTTCATTTTTCGGATAAATTACTCATGATGTAAACTTCTTTGTTTTATGTCCTTAAAATTTTTTAACATGATTTTATGTGTTTTTATTCCATTTTATTTTAACTTTAAATTTATAGAGTTGATTAACGACATTGCAATTAGTAGCTTGGTGGATTCATTATAGGTGCCGAAGGTGAGGGGTTCATTTCTTGCCTCATACATGGTTACTGTAAACGTGATGAACAAGCACAAAAGTGTGCACTGACAAATTATATAGTAGAATGCTCACGCAATCAAACAAACGCGCTAACACGAACAACTGAGCAAACGTGTAAAAGCGAGTATAATTTTTACTAGGAGCCATGACACCTGCAGCATCATAAAAATAAAAACACTAGTCTTTTTTTCGATTTATTAGCTACAAAACTGAAAATACAATAACTCGAGAACTAAAATGCAACTAATGAAACTAATATTTTTATCTAATCAATTGACTGTGTAACATCCTGAATATTAAAAAAAAAAGATTCAACTCTCCCTACAATTTATTGTATATTAGAACGTTTATATCAACTAAACCAACTACTTTTCTGGGAAAAATCAGTTTCGACTTTCCCTTTATGTTATTAGACTCCAGTATGAGCATCGAAACAGTTTGAAAGTAATTTCGTCGCAAATTAGCATTCTGAACAGAGAGGGTGAGAATTTATGCTAATGACTGGGCGTTTGTAAATTATTTATAATTTTTCCATTCTTTAGAAATGTCTTTTGGATACAAATCTTTGCGTCAGTACTATTAACGATTTCAATCGTGGTAAGTTTGGAGGTATGTAGACGATATTAACGTTTTTAAAAAAGAGATCAATTGAAACGATTAGATTGAAAAATAAAAAAATATTTTTTTAGGATCCATGGTTCTTTTGAAAATATAAATTTAATTTCATTGTAGATCACATTCTTAGGCTAAGAAATTTTTTTCTCATTTAGATCTTATCATTAAGTAAAAATTCAAGTTAGTATATTCGGTTGATAGTAATTTCAACGCCTGTTTCAATTATATAGAAATCAAGATGATTTTTTTAAAATAAAATAACTTTTAACCAATATTATGGTAAACATAAAATTAAAGTTGGCACAATAATTTTAGTTTTTAAGCTTTAGGAAAGCAAAATGTATTCTTTAAGTTACATATAAATGCCCAATCTGTTGAACCTATATTTCTCATTAATGAAAGCATACATCCAGAATATGTTATCAAAGAAACTGTGGAGTTTTAGGCTATTACATTTCAGAACAATTAATGTTTGCAAGTCGAAATTTTCCCACCTAATTACTATCTTTAAAGAAATAATGTACTAGATCTTTCTTGAAAAATCATCTATATATGTAGTCATACGTCCTAAAAAGAAAAGAAAGTGTAATTTTTTGACCAAGATGAAAATGCTTCTATTAATCCTATTTTATATGAATCCTAGTCATGAGTCGTAATTTAGTACATTATTTCCGGATATATAGCCCCATTTTGGAACCTCTGGTGTAATTTATAAATCCATAAATCATACGCTGTTTACAGAGGATGTGTAAGATAAGCTCTAACATTTATTTGGGGTCAGTTTACAGGCATAATTATCACTGAAATTTAGAAAATTAGTGTGTAGGTAGAAGCGGTAATATCTAGTTAAAACATAAATTGTTATTTCATTTTAAATAAATTAAAGAATAAAATGTAGTGATTGGTAGTATAATAAATTGTACGTATATAGTACAGAAGTGACATTCCCTGAAGCAAGCATTCTCTCATTATAGAAATTTGTGAGAAAAAAAAATGCTCCGAGTTCCTCACAATATCGGAATAATTAAGTTAACAATATACCAGTCCTAAAATTTGGAGACATGGCTTAAGGCCCCATTTCTGAGAAGTTTATTACTCTAGTACCTGAACAATGGAAAAAAGCGATAATGGACTTTTAGGTTGCATATGATTTTTATTCGCTAGTTGGAAATTAATTTAACTTCGTCGGAATTAAATGAAAAAAGTAAATAAATGGGAAAAAATTTTAGACTAACATTTTGTATCATTGTCTTACAGAATGAAGGGGGATTGATTTAGGGAGAATAAATTAACGGATCGAGAGCTCCTCAGATACCATTTTGAATTTTGGCGACCTGGGATCAAGTCCGGGTTCTAGGTGTCATAAACTAGGAAAAAAAGCAAACAAAGAAATTATGTAACTTTATAAGGATTTAATATTTTTCATTAGAGAAACACAAAATTAAACACAAAGTGCATCCATGTCTGGCATAGTTTAGGCCATAGAAGGCTAACCTGTGGCTTATGTTCCCAGTTGGCAACGAACGAATTTTGTTGACGCTTCAACGATGAAATACTGAAATAATATATTTTAGAGTTTTGTAGAAACTTTATAAAGATCAATTTCAGAAATAGAGTGACATACGAATCAAGTTTAGCATTTTGGCAAAAAAAAACCGACTGATGTAAAATAATTCGCATCTAGTATTCAAGAGCTAGAACTACATTAATAAACATTGTTAATTTTTATTGTATACAAATTAGGTTATCAAAAGAGTTAAGTTCCTTATAACAATATCCCAGTAAAAGCCTTTTATAATTAATAACTTATATATTAATTTAACTAATAATTTAAAATATACAATTTATATGCAACTTCTCAAAAGACTTCATACAATCATATGAAATGTTTAAATGGGACGAGAAAAAAGTTCTGAAAATTATTAGAAATCCTGGCAACTGTTACGACCTTTAACAACTGGTACATAACATTTTGTATTTTCTTATTAATAGCATGGACTACGACAAAGCCATGTTGTTGCGTGGCTATGTGTAAATAAGCCATTGTATGTCATCTTGTGGCAGATTCTTTAGATTTGGCTCAGGCTAATTTAGACTATTACATGAACGATATATTTCCCATACTTGCTGGATACAGAACAGATCTATTAGTTTAGATTGTTAGAGAACAGTAGTGATAATTCGAGGATGATCCTAAAGGAAACAAGCATTGTGGGAGGAATTGCATTATCCTGCTGAAAAACGACAGAAGATTTCAGTTCAGTTATGCGTCCAATACGGATTACATATTCATTTTTAAATTGGTGTTACCGTTTGTCAGTATTTTGTTGTTGTTGTTGAACAGGAGGACATGAACTAACTGGTTTATACTTCACCACGCATCCATACCATTGTTTCTCCAAACTTGAAAGAGGGCTAGATTGAGCAGTAAGATAACCTTACATAATTAAATCCAAATATTTACAAGTCGCTAGAAAATGAATATTTTTTAGTTACATGTTTATTGCATTTATTTTAAAGAAATAAATTCTAACACGGTGAAACTGGCTATTATGAGAATGCAGTGAGGTATTGTAATATTGCAAATTTTATAGTTACGCAATGTGTAACTATAAAATTGTTATACAATGTGCAACTATATGTGTATAGTTACACAATGTGTAGCTATAAAGTATCATGTGTAATATACATGATACTAATTAGCATGCAAACATTTTCAATTGGGTAACGGGCTAGTGAAATTTCCTGATAGTTGCACAAAATCTTCATAGTCATGTTGTCTTGTGAAAAATGCTGTTTAATGATTGTTTTAAAGTATCTTAAACTTGATAATGGTCTTAGCATACCTAGTGAGACATTTAGGGCAGTTCAAAGGTATGATATAATGGGGTTTGGTATTTCATAATTTCAGTTCTTAATTGGTTATAATCCAGTTTCCGCTAACTAATTTACCATTTTATTATGCAGGGGCATATTAAAAAGTGTAATATATTTTTTTAATCTATAATTTTTAAAATAATGCATTTCCTTTCTAAAAATAATTTAACATTATGTATAAAAATAGGATGTGTTTTGAATTTGTAAGCAACTGTGAACAATCAAACACAAAGGTATTTTGTGTTTACATATAATGATTTTTAATATTAAAAAATACGTCATATTTTACTCAAATTTCTATGTGAGTTATTCAGTCCTAAAATAAAATAATGAGTACTGTTCTTGCTCTAAATAATGCAAGAACAGTAGACCAATTTACCGTATATTTTAGTGCATACAAGCATATGTATAAAATGTAAGCTATATTATTTTCTCAAATGTAATATTTAAAACTACTCCATTGAAAAAAAGACTAGTTTAAAATATATCTGAAATAAACGTTAAGGAGAATAAATATACTTTTTCAAAAAATTCTGCATTTATTTTTCTCCTTCCAGTATTTATATATACCTCCCCTAGAATCCATTACATAGAAATCACATTACTTAGAAGCAAAAGTTTTAAATTATATTTGGGACAAATACTAGATGGAATCTCCAAAGACAAATCGACTTTCGACTGAACGAATGTTTTATCTCAATATGCCTCCGATATATATTAGCTTTTATCTAAGGGCTGCGCAGGCGAAACAACTACTAGAAAGGATCAATCAAAATCGGGCCATTGATTAATGACTGAACCAACCACACTGAGATTCGACGTAAAACCAAAGCTTTAAGCATTGGTTAAACTTCTCGTCCTAAATCCTAGTAGGTGTAGCGGATTAGACGGTGGGGATTTTTTATTGGTCCTTTCTCGTCCAGAGGCGATAAATTCCAGGACGCTACCGACAAATGAAAATGTCATCGTAAAAAGGACAGTAATTAATAATACCCTTACGATGAAAATAATCGCTTACAGAAATAGAAATAGAGAGGTATTTTCAGTATTTAAACCGATACTATCTATTTCTTACAGACAGTTAAAAAATTACGATGAAGATTCTGTTAAGTGTTAGAAAATAACAGAAATTTCATTCTCACCTTTTAAATATTTGCTTTGAGTTTGAGACAAAGGAGATTATCAAATATTACATTAATATTTGACTGTGTAATTGGAATAGTCATTCATTCATTCAAAAATCAATGAATATAATTTTATTATAATTCCTTTTCCAAAATTAGAGCGTGAATTAATATTTGCTCTCCATTGTGGGATGATACGATAGAGAAGTAAATTCCTTTAGAAGCAAATTATAAAATAATTCCAATTGTGTTCTTGAACGATTATGTTACGGTGCATTTGGATTTATGGTTATATATATATATATATATATATATATATATAAGGGGTCTGATTGTTCCCTTTCTCGGAAATAGTGGACAATAAAATATATGCAGTATGAATTAAATAATTTTATCATTCATATATTTTACTGATTCCAATTCTTCATCATTTATTGTATTTTATTAAAATAAATTATTTTTTCTACGACTACAACTTTCTTATACCCGAAATTGGACATCTCTTAAAAAATGTGAAAATTCCCTACTCTAACATTAAGATAGTCAAAATGTTATCCTATTATAAATGAATCTTTTTATAAATATAAAAAGAGTCGAATGCATTTATATAAAACTGAAATTCTGTGTGTTCTTTACCTTTAAAACCCTTCCACTTGTGGGGGCAAATGCTGCACAATTTCTTTCAAGGAACCTGAAGAAAATATAGGCTACAGAAAGTTTTGCACTCCCTTATTCACCATTATCTAATTTCTTTTACATCCTGTGATTACCTTACCAATCCCCCTTTTACCTTTAACCTTCCAGCACGCGCGCTCAGCAATTTTCCACGAGCGCGCCGCGTCGTATTTTTTACGACAGATGTTATTTTACCATTTTTGCACGAAAGACGACATAAATGAATGCATATTGATAGTAAATTTGTTAAAAAATAAAACATTGATCTTATTGTTGAAAAATACAAATGTCACATTCAAATTATAGTAAATTTTTTTAAATGTTTATATATTTATTTGTACATTCCAAAATTTCATCAAGCATATTAATATCGCTTAATTTTGAAAGTGAACTTATTTCATCCTCTATATCCTTGGCATGGTGTTTTAGGCCAGGTAAATTTTCACAATATTCAATTTTTTTCGCCTTTGAGCAGTTTGCATACTTCGCGTAGATTTATCTTTACCAACATAGACCATGTCATCATCAATTCGTTCCTCTGAATCATTATTATCATCATAATCCAAAATATATTGTGCAGATTCACTACTGATATTATTTATTTCTATATCCTCTTCACAAAAATCGCTGTCGCTCTCAAATCCAAATGTTTCCTTCCTTTCGTTTTCTCCATCAGATAATTCTTGAAGAATGCGGGAAAAATCAGGTGGTTGTATATATCTTTTTGTCATGAAAACCGATATAAAAACTATAGATTCGACTTTATACAAATAAAAATAATACACGTCAATTATTAACACAAAATTACAAGACACTTGAGAAAAAAATATTTTCCGAATTTTCACCCACGACCACGCGCGTGTCGTAAATTTTACGTACAAGCTACCACGTAGCACAAAAGCTTGGTTAAAAATAAAAAATGTCATGTGATTTCCTGTTGGTATATTCCATAATGTGGGGATAGGTTAAAAGGACGAAGAGAAATTACCTTCAGATGTCCCAGCTGCAATATGTGAAAAAAGTGCATTAAAAACCGAATTTGTCGTAAAATTTGCGCAGACGCGCGTGTTGGATGTTTAAGTTGTTTTCTTACCAAAACTTCCAGATATAGTCGCTAAACGCTAAACTAATATCAAACTTGTGGAAAATACAATTCAGGAACACTCAGCTTCTTAGAATCCTTCTTATAAAGCTTTTTGTCAGGTGAAAAGGCATACAAATTTCATGAACATTTTTCGTAAAATAAGTTTTGCTCTATTAAATATATTTTTTTTCTCCAATGCGGAGGCCTAGTCCCTTTAAAATTTCGCCCATTATCAAATTGGATTTACTGGTTTCTTTATTATGGGGGTACCACTTATGTGGACCAGAATCACCCCCTATGAAGGGACGACACAAACAGAGATATTTTTCGTGGCGCTACGCCGGGATTCGATCCGAGCACCCTCAGCACCGAAATTCGAGGCGCCGTACAACAGAGTGGCCACAAGCCCTCTCTATTAAATATCATTTCAAAATTTTTACTCTAAAACCCAAACACTAAAGCCAGAGTGATTAAAAAGAACATAGAAACACTGTACATAATATCACAGAGATGAGGTAGAAAATATAGTTATGATTATCCTTTTACAGATGGGGATTCATGAAAAATCCCTTCCGATATAAATAGGTCAAAAATACATACATGTGCAGTAGGATATGCACCTACAGTGTAACATTAAAAATATAGTAACAAACACATAATAGAACCATGCGATTTCCATTGGATACTAAAATCTCGTTAGTATGCAGCCCATAAAATTAAAATATCCTTTTCTAGCATTTATTTTTTTATATTTTGACCCCTTAAGAAACGATGTACAATAAAACAACTAATGTCGAATGAGTTTGATTTCTCTTCAACAACAATTAATTTTATGCTAAAAACTGAGAGTCCTAAACGTTTTTCCTCATTAATTTTCTTACCGAGACGTTAAATTAAAAATCATACAATCTGATACAATCTTGCAGCAATAAATGTTAATTGTTTTTTATTCAAATTCGACATTAAGCTTAAATGGTGCGTAATCCCATACTATATTCTATGAATTTTCCTTATAATATATTATTTAATAGCTCTAGGACAATATTTAATAGGTCTGAGAAAAAAGTATCATTAATAGTTCTTTGAATTACGATTTTCAGAAAAGTATCGTTACCGCTTATTACTGAGTACAACTAGCATCTAATTAACAATGCAGTCACGACTGATTTTGTTTGTTACACTCGATTTGTGCCAAGAATTACCAAATAAATTGTAGCCACATTGTCTGGACAAAAATGTCTTCTCACCCAATTGGAAAAACTCAAGGTTGTTCGTATTCATTAGTCAGCCAGAAAACAGGTTTCGCATGAATTTACATGAGAATTGTGAAAATTTAGTTAAGAGTTCTTTTAAAGGCTTTTAACATATTATTACCTAGCATTTAGAATAATTCATTTTTTGAAGGTAGGAAGTACCATTGCTTGCATATTCAGCAACTGCATAAAGAATAAAATGTTTTCTTTTAAGTTAAAAATGGAATGCTTTGAAGTAATAGTAGCAGTAAATTTTTAAAAAAGTGTATATTTTGTTTTATTTAAGTTTCATAGCAAAATTTAGATGTAAACTACAAAAGGGATGTAAAACCTTAGCTCGAGAAGTATACAAAAGAATTTGTGTTGTTTATAAACTACTTTAAATTATATAAATAAACTTTTATTCGAAATTCAAGCATGAATGATTTTATAAATTTTGGAAGTTTTGCTTGATAAGTTGTATGAATAATTATTTTATTATAGTTGTGTAAAGAATGCACATCTTAAACTATAAATTCATTGAAACATACAATAATAAATTGCAATCTCTTAAATTTTCTTTTTGTACTAGAATTTTTTAAAAGTTTCATATTCAAATACTTATTGGTCAAATTTAAGCTTAATTTAGTTTTGTGCATGATTAGTTTTTAAAATTAATAACTTTATTAATGCCCTAAATGTATACGACACACATACATATAATTGTGCACTTCATAAACACTATCTCTTAGAACGATATCAGTACTTACTCAAAATATTAAAGCATAAAAATAACTAATTATGCCAGTTATGAAATGCCAGAAATAGACAAAAATACATGTCAAATTGATTTTTACATTTTGAGAGGAAGATTTTTTACAATTATATCCAAATATTTTATAGAAATTGGAAATGCAGGATTATACGAGTTATAGAGAACATGGCAAAACATCCACAGTTAAAGGTAGACAAAAAAAAAAGTCGGAAATGAATAAAAACCACAAAAATGCACGTCAAATTCATTCTTACTTTGTGAGTGCACACAATTTTTGCAACTATAACTTAAACGCTGTTAGAAATTGAAAATACAGGATTAGACAAGTTATAGAAAACATAACGGAACATCAGTAGTTAGAGGTAAAGATAAAAATGCGTCCAAAATAACTAAAATTGCTTGCCTGTATTTTGCATTTTAGAAATATGTTTTTTTATCATATATAAGATAAAACCTAAATGAGCACATGACATTAAATCAAATTATCTCGTATGGCCGTCTCCTATTTATGCTGAAATCTCATTAACGTAAACACCATTTAAAATTGATTTTTCAAGGCGATACCTGTATGCATGAGTAGTATTCGATGATGGACTGTTTGACTGAAACTCATTAAAGAAAGTAAAAAAAAAAATGGAGGGACTGGAGATGAAATGCTTAGCTAATTTTTACTCTACCATTATCATGATGATGTATTACCATGAAAGAGAATATACTTAGGTAGTTAATGATACAATCCGATATTAATTAAACTTCAGGCTCAATATACTCGAGCTGTTTTTTTATATCAAATATAAAACGCTTTTGGTTACATGTATTACATATATATATATATATATATATATATATATATATATATATATATATATATATATATATATATATATATTACACTGTTGCTTATCATTCGAAAAAGTAGATTAATTGATTAATTGTCATCTGTAGCCGCTGCATGAATTAAAAAAACTACAGCACAACATTTCAGAATAGTTATTATAAGTACTATATCTCTATGTCTGTATCGTGTGCAAAAGGAAATTTTTTTATAAAAAAGGTGAACAAAAACAAAGTAAAATTACCGCTACTCAAATTTCAACGAGAAAACTGAGTGAGATTGTAAATGGTTATGTAGTTGTGCTATGTGTTGATACAGAACAGGAAACCAGATTTAGGAAATTATTCGAGCAGGTTCACCGCTGTCATTTCACTAACTGCTGTTTCATTAAATTCACTAGTTGTGAAAAACTGTATACGGTTTAAAGTCTCAGAAATGCATCGTGATAGAAAACGTTTAGACAATTGGTTTCCAGAAGATGATCACGATTGGAACTAGCAGTTTGCAAAAAAAAATGAAGTTATTAAAATAAAGCCCTAATATATAATAAAGAAATTAACAAATTATTACTAATAATTAAATTATAGTAAAAAAATGTAGCTCTCATTTAAATATAATGCAGTATATTATATGTATTACATCAGTATTAATTTTCAGCTTGGAATGATGTGCGTATAGTTATAATGGACCTTCAAGAGACAACAGGGTTTGTATCTTAAGGTAGTATAAGGTAGTTTAAATATTAAACTCTAATGTAAAGGAACCTTTAATAGAATGAATATGCAAAACAATGAGTTCTACAATATTACTTCCCTCGGCCATATTGCATACGTGAGATTTAAATGTCCCCAGTTGTAATATTGTATCTTGTTTGGTATTTAGAATCGATTGTAACCATTTTTAATCTCTGCATTTCTAAGAAAACTGTAGGCTGAAATTATATGACATATAACACTGTTGTGCATTTCCTTGAAAGTACAGCTAGTAGAAAATTTTTAAGCAACAGAACTCATTTGCTTCGGTGCTCATAAATTGAATCGCCACATCGTTCTGAACTATAAATTAAAGGTCAATATATTTACTTTGGTGCTTCATTATATTTCGTAAACAGAAACTTTTATGCCAAATTAACTTTATATCAATGTACACAGTTATGTTTATCCTAACGAATTATTTTAAATGAAGCAGTTTTATAATAGATTTCCCAAACATCCAATTATATTAAACGTTTTAATGACGCTGAAAAAGTTTTATAAAATAATTGGAAATTCTGGGACTTATTGCGTCAGTTAAACAACTAGGATAGAAATCCGAGAATAATTAACTTCGAGATCAATTGATTAACCCCTGTTATTCTTAGCAAGAGTTCTCTAAAGCGTAAGTAACATGTTTAATCCTTTCATTAAATATTTGATTTGCTTGAAGTGCCTAGCAGGAGTCTATAGCATTTTAATTTCAATTTCAGAAGTCTCTAAAATAAGCATATGCACACTTTAATTTTAAATGACGCTTAAATAATGAATACTGTCAAATTGTGTTTGCGAATGCCTTAGAGTTTGAATTATATCATAAAATTTCACATACGTGATTTAACTTGTACCTTTCATTTGGATCTTGATAGAGAATTTTATACAAATTACAGAAAAAATTGGTTATTTTTACGGGAAAAAAATTTTAAATGCATGCATACAGGTATGTTTAATATTAAACATTCAAAACATGTTATCATTAATCAGAAATTAAATAATAACACATTACTGAGAAATATATCAAACTTAGCTAAATCGGGATCCCATAAAGTTGATGAATAGATTTGTGCTGAATTCAGTTCCTATGTAATATTGACAAATTCGAAAGCACTTTTAAGACTAGTTTGTGAAGTTCAGGTTTTAAGAGATTGGTTCTGGAGACAAAGTTAGAGAACCATCAGTATAAGCCTTTCATTACTATAGGAATTGGTAAACGAAATATTTTAAACACAGTTACAAATAACACCATTCTTTACTCGAGTTTAGTATAATACCTTGCTACAACTTCAAATAAAATTTTTTCACACATGTCTTCAAATAGCTTGTATAGCATGCTGCTACATCATGCTGAAGGAAAGAAGGGTCTTTTGAAATACTGCTCCTTAGTAAGAAGTGCGCAGTAATCTGAATTGTTTATGTATTTTTCAGAGGATTGCAGGTGAGGGCAACTAATCAAAGGACTCATCCCGTCTCAGCAGAAAAGGATATGTATTAATAAAGAACCCTCTCTGAATGTTACAGTTATCAGGAAAAAATTCGCTCCCAGAGCAGGTGGTTTACCTAGATGGTATTACTACCAGATGGTTCATACGTCCATAAGAGTGAAAAGTTTGAAACATTATTCACTACACCACATATCCTTTTCCCACTCTTTTATTTTCCATGAACGACGTGCTAAACAACACTATAGTCTCTTTCTGGCATTAGGTCGAAAAATATGGGGGCTTCAGAATAGCCGATCTGCCATGGTATGTGATATTGTACATATCCCGAAGAATTCATAGAGTACTAATTTCAGTTTATTTGGCTTGGTACATCTCTGAAGCAAGAGATGATGCATCTAAAGACTGATGATATTCCTTAGAAATATCACTAAGCATTTCTTGACTCGATCGTCCAGTCTGTTCGGCCTTCCAAGTTTGTAGTTTCATTCCATTTTTGCCGTCCGCTATACATTTTCGAATCACTTTTCTCACAGTTCATTCAGGTTAAACAAAGAACCCGAACGTGCAGAAGGGTAAAGAGCACTAACTGTACTTAAAGGCTGTTTGCCTTAGTAGTACCTTATGATTATATATACCACTTTGGAAATCCGTATGTTTGGCGTTGCTCACCATAGTGAATTCCAATGAAATGTACAGTTTTGCATTTATATATACTACCATTTACGCACTTCGCATCTTTTGAGTCTGCAAGTTGGTTGCAGTTGCATATTTAGAGGTATCCAATTACCTTTTGCAATACAACGTATACAAATTGTGCCTATATATATATATATATATATATATATATATATATATATATATATATATATATATATACACACTAGTTATGAAAAATTAAGGAAAAATCACAAAAAAACAGGATAACACATTCAAAACTAGGGCAATCTGTTTAAAATTTGAATATGTTGTTAAGTAAAAGGTGTTGAACGATACTACATTATGAAAAATAGTGGTGCTGCAGTCGGAATACGTCATTTGAGAGGAGAATAAAAGTGCATGTCTCAGAGCAATGGGACAATTGCCGCTGCGAGGCTGAGATTAGACATCTGAAATAGCCAAATTGTAACAATGATCTCCAGGCATCATTTGACCGAAGAACTGCGATGGCGAGCTTTTGGGAGACTAGAGGTAAAGCAAAGTCAGACAGAAGTGGCCAGATGGCTAAAGGTGAGTCCGTCTGTGGTTCATAGACTTTGGCAACAATTTCTAACCACGGATTCGACATCCAGGAGTTTCATCCAAGGACGGTCATACGTTACTACGAGTGCCGATGACCGATATTTGCCATTATGCGCACGAAGGAATAGAACCGTAAATCCGTCTGCAAGCTCCGTCTGCAGAACCTCCCTTGCTACAAGCTCTGGAAGGTTTGTATCAACGTCAACTGTTCGTAGACGGCTTCACGAAGGTGGTCATTTTGCGAGTAGACCAGCCATTTTCGTCCCGTTCACGTCACGCCATAGCCAAGAACGTTTGCAGTGGGCACGTCAACATGTCCACTGGACTTGTGATCAATGGAGGGCTGTTCTCTTTACGGATGAGTCCAGGTTTAGCCTCCAAAGCGATAGTAGGCGTATTTTGATTTCGAGAGAACCTGGAACTCGTTTTCATCCTACACACATCCATGAAAGAGATGCATACGGATGAGGCAGTATCTGTGTTTGGGGTGGCATCTCTTTGGGTGGACGCACAGGCCTCCATGTCTTTCCCCGTGGAAATGTGAATGCTCACACCTATAGAAATGACATCATTGATGATCATGTGCGCTCTTATGCCGGGACAATAGGTGATTCTTTCGTGCTACAGGACGATAACGCGATACCGCACAGGGCTTGCATCGTAGATGCTTATCTTGAGCAGGAACAATTCAGCGAATGGAGTGGCCAGTTCGATCACTGAACCTGAATCCTATCGAGCATTTTTGGGACGCTTTAGGACGACGTATAGCTGCTCTTAATCCTCCTCCTAGGACCCTAGCCACGCCTTCAACTGCTTTGCAAGAGCAATGGCTCTCACTTCCTACCGAACTCATAGACCGCATAATTGACAGCATCACACATCGCTATATGTGCTGTATTGCTTCTCGGGGGGATCATACGCCATATTAAAGGTACTTTTTCTATGCCAAACTGACACATCCGATTTGTTGATTGTATACATATGCTAGTTTCTATAGCACCATAATTATCTGGTACTTTCTTTTTATGCTATTTTATACCTACTTATGTGTTGTATAATGTGTATAAGTTTCATTAAATTCTACGCGTAATTTTTTGAGTAATCGCTATTTTTCTGTATTTTCCTTAATTTTTGATAACCAGTGTGTGTGTGTATATATATATATATATATATAAATGTATGTAATGTCAACGGATCGGTGAACTCGAACCATGGGTAGTCGTTACCAGGTCCGGCTCAAGTCGTGGCTGGATTGACGGGGAGAGAGGCAATGGAGAGAAATTAAGATCCGACGCCATGAAAGAAGAAGCGGTTTGGTCATAGTACAGTTTTTTTATTTTGGAAATGTTACTGGACATTATTTACTCGAAATTATATAACAGGAGAATCACCAGAAATCACCAGATATACGGGGAAATCCCGCAGCTCAAAACTCGACATGCTTGTAGGACTAGAGCAGAACACAGAAGGCCCGCGAAAGATCTAACTTCACGCCGGAGTACGGGTGCATTGAACTCCGAATTAGTCAATTTAGGACACCTGACTCTAGCAAGTCATATCGGGTGATCGTTTTCGTCATAGTTCTCGAACTTTCTTCTTATTAGGGGAAAAACTAATAGGTGATTTTGGTCATTCCCAGGTCGAATTCAAGAAGAAGGGTTTTCATATTGCGATAATAAAAAAGAATTTTGAATAGGTGTTTCCTTTAATCGTTATGAAAGTTATCGTTTCATACATATATATATATATATACATATATATATATATGAATGAATGAAAATTTTCTACGGTGCATTTAAAAAACTTAAATTTACATTCAACATAATTTAAAAAATTTCAAGTTAATGTCCATACTTGCGTAACTATTGAAAGATATTTATGGCGTAGAAAAATGAAACATTGAAAGCATAATCATTATAATAAATGGCTACAAAATAAGGTACCATAAAGTATTTAAGCGTGAGAGATATCGCACATAAAAAAACTGAGAAGTTGCATAAAAAATCTAATAAAATACAATCTCAGTTTTAATGTATACAGAGTCTAAAACTTTAATCTTTTAACACCAAAAAAGTTATTCTGTGTAAAAAAGGAAGAAGCCGGGGAAAGAAAGCATCTGATGGTGAAAGTGCCGTAATTTACAAAATGAAGAATATGTAATTATTATAATAAAACGAGAGAAAATGTTTGTAAAAATCTCGTAAACGAGCTTTAAGTGTAAGTGATAAGAAATAATGAAGAATCACGTTCTATAAAAATAAAAGAAAAACAGAACTGCTCTTAAACTATTTTGTGTCTTAGAAATCTCTGTCAAATAAGTACTTCCTCAGATTAAAGAAAGTTATTTTGAGGAAAGAGCGCAATAGAACGTAGTAGATAATAAAGACCTTATAAATATAAAAATAAACAATTTTGTATCAATAAAATATCGTCTGAAAAAACAAATGAATTTATGAGGTAGGAAGTATATAGTAGTGTAAAATAAGGTAAACGTATATATGAATTTCGTCTTGAAAAGTCGATGCAAAATAATGAAAACATTGGTTGTTTTTTAAATGTTTTTGTTTATTTTCGTACTTAATCACTCCTAAGGTCGATACATTTGGATCCAACGATTTTCAAGTATTTTTATACCCTTCATAGAGTAAGACTTGTCAAACTATGCAAAAAGAAGTTAAACATTTTCGTTTCACTGATCACTTCGGAATTGGATGGAAATTTCTGTCTTGCAAGAATTTTTTTTTCATATTTGTGAACAAGTTGTTGTCTGAGGAGGGGCCAAATGTGGAGACTACGGGGCTATTTCGTAGCATTTGTCATAGTTTTGCCACAGATGAATGAGCCGTAGCAATGACATGATGGAAATGAATTCATTTTTCGCTCATTTTTTTCATAATTTCGCTGTTCAAAAAATCCTGTAAAAATGCATAGTACACCGGGGATTTTTTGTTTGCCCTTTTTCC
Organism: Dolomedes plantarius; assembly: GCA_907164885.2. Taxonomy (NCBI): domain Eukaryota; kingdom Metazoa; phylum Arthropoda; class Arachnida; order Araneae; family Dolomedidae; genus Dolomedes; species Dolomedes plantarius. Next base: position 130,944,594 of record OU015501.1, read on the forward strand.
AAGTAGTCATGTGGTTTGTTTCTTATTTACCCTGTGAATCCTCTAACGGTCCAGGCACACTATAAAGTAAGAGGCATAAATATAAATAATTCCTTTTTATTCTACGTAGAGGTAGACTAACATAGACCGACTTGGGGCTTCAAATAACACCACAACAGTACCGCAAATTGCGGTACTAAGAAACTGAACTTTAAAGTCGTAATGAACCCTTTCAGGCAGAATATACGTTCACTAACAATACCCGTAACCATCGGGCTCTGAAATAACTAGCGAACTCGTGCAGCCACCTAGGCTAAATACTAATACGTGCTCTATCAGTAAAATACCGCTATCACCTTCAATCTAACTTTTCTTGACTCTTTCGTATCTCTACTAATAGCGTAACGCACTACCTTACAAATCTCCACTCCCTTCTTGGGCTCTTGCCAACTCAGCGTGTGTCACGTAAATAGACCAGACACCTGATCTGAACTCACTTCGACTGGCCTGCACTGCGCAGCTACCAGAAATTTGCATCTGAGCAACACGCGAACCCTACATAGTTAATAAAGATTATGGGTGTCCCACAAAACAGTTACTATTACCTTTCCTTCTACTGAAACCATTTACATTTCTTTGGTAGAGGCTCACCTGCTTCAGCCAACGTTTTTTACTGCTCTTTCGTTGCTGCTTGATTGTGATGTATTCCTGTTTCATCAACTTTTTCGAAATTCTTCTGGATTTCTAAACAAAAAGCACCATTTGTATTTTAAAGTGTTCCCTCGTTCAAGTCCTTGATCTATTGTTGGAAATCGGATCGCCCACCTCTATGACAATTTTCTCATATCTAAATATCCATGATAAATATTATTTGCGCAGTCTAACGGAGTGCGAACAGCCTCAGAATTGTAACGCACTTTTGATCTTCGATCCTTCATCATTGTACCATGGAGTTTTGAATAATTTCTAGCCTAGTGACTTTAGCAGAGTGACCAGAACGTCACTTGTGGTCTATCGACAGCAACGAAAATCAACAAACCACTTCCAAATCCTTCTAAGCGAATGTGCCCTTTCGCCATAATGTTTAGAAAACATGGATTCAGTTTCTGCCGCTTGTTTAACTCTTAAAGGAGTGTTTTATAAACACGCAGAATTTGTTTTTTCAACTGTGAGAAGCACCAAGAACAGACGACTAAATGCCTGTCAAACACAGACTAAGTGTCAAATATGTTTACAATTTGGTATGAGTCCTTTGAAACATTCTAAATGTCAGAGCACCGTCAATTTCAATGCAGTGTCAACATCTTTCGGATTCTGTATAGACATATAAAACAACCCTCCCATAACGTTAGTTATGTTTAAGAGGATTTTATGATATGCGGTTATTGGTTACACTTAGATACATGCACAAATTAGAAAGTATAACAAATATTTTATAAAATATGATTTCCGAAATTCTCATCTTCGTTTAAAGAAAATTTGATAATCGACCATATTATTTCATAAGTTTAGAAATATTTCAGATAATTCTAGAAATCATGACTACGATTCTTCAGAAAATCAGTTGATATATTTCAAAATGGCCAGTTTATATTTTAAAAAATCGCGAAAATGTAGTAACAGAAATTCCTGGAAAAGATTTTGGCTCAATTTCATTAAATTTTTAAAGTAACTTCCCTCATCTAAGTACAAAAAATTAATAATAGCTGTTTATCATTTTTGTAGAAGAAAGTCCCTTTTTTATGTTAATACGTATTTGGGTGTTTGTCTCAAAAATGACAAAAATATTAGTATAATGTATAGAGAATCTTTGCTCACTTCTACCCAGACTTGGGTGTATATAATTTGAAGTGGCACTCTATTTGAATTATATACAAACACAGTTTATACATGAAACAATGTTTATTGAATTCGTTGCACATATAATTGGCTTTTACAGCAATAAGCATGCGTACTACTTGTACGGAATGTATAAACACAGCTTTCAAGAACAATATATTTTTATACTCACGAACAGTAAGCCAAACCAGCAGTACTGCCACGTAAACTTCTGGCCCGCTAAGCACTAGCGCAGGATAACACCTTTTCAACCTTAACAACCTCCCCTTTTTTTATTAATGACGCTGCGTGGTATTTATACTAAGCGCGTATGCCGAAATTAGCATATCTAAAGCAGCTTCTTTAATTCACTCAAAAGTTCGATTCTTGTGAATCGAATCTTGTGTATACCTTACAAATGTTTTAATGTGGAAAAATCGAGAGTGTCACTACATATCAACTCATCATTCAATTTCATACTTGGGATAGCACGTTCCTGCAGAAAGTATTATCATTGCATTCTGCATGTCTTAACTCGATCGTTATATAAGTAATGCAGATGGCACATCAGTTACTCTTTTAGACATTATGTTTCGATTTTATAAGAATACATTGGTTCCGGTTTTATTTTATATTAAAAGGCACAAAGTTTGGCTATGATCTTGCTCTTTAATTACATGGTTTGGATAACGCTTTTCTTAAATTTTCTCGGATAGCTCAGCAATTTATGAGCAACGAAAACTTAAGTATTTGAACTGTTATTCAGGGGCCCAAGTCTGCGTGGTAGTTATTGCAGCTGAGTGCAAACAAATTTAGTGCACCTCCTGATTCAGTCTATTTTTTATCTCCATTTTAATATACATAATTTCTAGCATATTCTCTCGCTTACTTTTAATCCTTTGCATTTCCTGCTGACACTCTGATGTCCCAAAGAGTTCCCAAAGACGTTACAACACAGTAAGCAGTCTATCTATTAGACTTGTTGCTAAAGTGGTATCAAATGATAATGTCTCATTTAAAATGATAAAATTGAGCTGATATCTTTTCACAGTCTGTTCATCTGGCAAAACTTTCTAAGGAATATTGTAGAATCCCTAGAGACTTTTCAATCCATTAGGTTATCATTCCATGCATAGTAATTATTTATTTAAAATAGCTAGCTTCACGGGCAATTTTAACACTCGAACTACCGTCATTTAAGTCACACCCATTTCTTCTAGTGCTAAAACCCACTATTTTCAATGACTTGATATTTATAGTTATAACCAAATAGCATTTGATTGTGATTTTGGAGAACATGATTAGATCATTCTGTAGAGTAATTTCATTATTTGATGCATATGCAAAATCAATGAGGTGTGGTTACGAATGTTGTTTGTTAAACATGTTTTTTTTTTCGCGCAGGGTCTGTTTTATATAATTTTTATTGCATGATAAAATTTTTAACTGCTTAAAATATATATTTTTGAAAAATATTAAAGGGAAAAACTGCAAAAAAAAAATTACTGAAAAAGAAAGTTGAAGTAGGATTAGGCCTCCCCTAAAAACTGATAATATAATTTTGCAGAAATTTTAAAATTGACTTAATGTTTTATAAAACTTGAAAACTTAATGTAGTTACTTCGAAATTTCTCTTTCTTTTTAATTTATGTAGATTGAAAACTCAAATATATAAAAGGGAAAATATTTACTATACGGATTATTTTACTTCTAGTCGTCATAAAAGGTATTAAATATATATATGAGACTGTAGAAAGAAAGATGATTTTTTCATCCATGAGAAAGTTGAAACGGTGACTGATGTAGTATTGAGATAGAGGGTATTTTCTAGGTGTAAATGTAATAAAAGATAAGTACAATTTGTGAAAGTTTAATTAAATATAAAATTTTATTATTATCATTTTGCCCCGTCGGAGGCAAACACATAATTAAAATTCATGATTAAAAGAAAAAAAAATATTAAAATCCAGTATTTCAAATCGAAAACCCCAACACAAAATGTCTGAGTTATTTTTCCTAAGATATGCCATGTTCAAAAGTACCCCAGAACCTAATAAATTTTAGGCAATTTCCCAACCACAGGACAGATTAAAAAATTGGCAGAAAATATAACTACTTTCAGTATTCTATAATGATAAAATATTTTGCATGTTATTCAAATATCGAATTAATTCAAATACAGAGATATTCGGTCCGATTATAAACTTAATTAAAGGAAACGCATCACGTTAACAGAATAAAAGTGAAGTAGTCTGTATTCAAATTAAATTCGGAAGTTATTCTTAAAAACATTTATAGGAATGTACGTTTATACTATTTAAGCTTTATTTTAATTTCCTGGACCCTAGAAATTTATAAAAACGATTTCTAAAGGTCATTGCTGGTAAATAATTGCAATTGCAGGAAGAAATGATTCAAATATCTTTTATTATTAAAATATATAATCATTGCGAGATGAATCGAAATGTTCTCATCGAATATAGTTTAAATTAATAAATATTTTGCCATTAAATTCATAATATTAATTGTGCGAAACATATTAATATTTTGTGCATTATATTAAGATTTTGTTACATTTTCTTTCTTTATTTGCAACAGTTTTCAATATAGCATGTTGATTTCAGTTTCCCGTTAGAAAACTAAAAATAACTAACTGTATTTGGAATTAATAATGCAGGAGTTTATTAACTGTTGTTGAAGATGTAAGCGATTGATCAGGAAAAAATATCTTTGAATTAATAGAAACGGAACGGAAGATTCTCTGCGACTAATTAAAAGTTGTAAGCAATAAATTTTATATGAAAGAAGTGTAATGTGACAAAGAAATATAATCAACTTTGAAGAAACTATTTCCGTAAATAAGCATAACAAGGTTTTCGTAATAAATTCTTGTGCTTCAGTAATTGGTAATGTTGAGGAATAAGTTAAAGCATGTATATTTATTTCGGCAGAAACAGTTTCGATAATATGGAAATGATTATAAATGAGGGATATTACGATAACGTAAATTTCAGTTTGCCAAAGTCTGCGAGTGTGAAATGGCTAAAAATAAATTTTCCGATAACTGCGAGAAAAAAAAAGATGTTCATTGAATGACTGAGAAAAGTAAAAGTGTCCGCATCAATGAAACATCATATCATACTTATTTGACCTCAGACACTAATAAAATTAGTCACTATAACATTAGTTGTAATGGTTACATGGGTTACAATAATTCAAATAAAGCATTCTCTGAGATTACTGTAATGTATTATACGATATGAACATTAGAGATACACTCAAGAGTAAATTTTTCCAGAATACAAATAGAGTATCTTAAACTATGTGATAACAATTACAAAAATACTACTGGATTGAAAAAATTAATTTTAGCAGATTAATGAATTCATGCAAGTAGATTTTTTAAATTTCGTAATTACATTGCACTGGAATGATTTAATTTATTTTGATAAAAATCAGTGTAAAATAGTCAGTTTAAATGTAAACACATATTTAAAGTTTGGATTATTTTATGAAGCTCAATTCGTGTAATAAATAATATCAAAGAACATGAACACCCTATTTAAATAAATAGCAGTGGCATATTAAAATGCCGTGAAAAAGCTTAAATATGTTTATGGCCAGAATTAATTAATGAACTAACACAAATATTCAAAGACAAAATTATTTTTCAAATGATGAATGCACTATCTTTCTGAATTCACACATTTAGTGAGCTAGAAAACGTAATAAAATCAATTTCTATGGAAAACCGACTGTCAGCAGTTTAATAAATGAAATATTTCAATGCAGAAAAAAAATTGAAAATTTGAAGCACTATTGATATAAAACGAATGGCAAGCCATAGTGAAACCATAAGAATTGGAGGAAGAAAATTATGAGCTTTACATAATTTACTTAAAAAGTTATATCATTCTTAAATGGAAAATTTTAGTTTTGCAGAATTAGTTTGCTTGTTTTGAATACTTTTTTCAACTTTCAATTGATTATAGTCTTCTTAAAGTCTCCTTCCATTCTATTTTATGCCTTTAGGATATTATACTAATAGTTAAGTAATTTAGCGAGTGTCTAGATGAGTTACGTTCATCTTAATTTTTATGCTTCAAAAACATTTTAAGATATTAAATTTAGCTCTAATTTTTAGATTTTGCTCGGTATATGCTGAGTTAGCTATTGATATCAAATAACGATAATCATTGGGCGTTTCCCGTTGTAGATGAGTTCGATTATTTGAAAACGCTTTTTTTTTTCAATTGGAGGAGAGGCACAGATATTAGTTGAAAAGGGAAATAATGCTAAGCGGGGCTACGAGGGGGGTACCCAAAAGTAATCGGAATTTCTGTTTTACAATTTGTTTATTCAATTTTTTTTTACAAAATTTTTTAATTCCCTTCTAAATACTCTCCATTAGAGCTAATACATTTGTCCATTATTTTCTTTCATTGTTCAAAACGTTTTTAAAATTCATCTATTGTGATGCCGGACAGCACCTCCGTCGTTTTTGTTTACACCTCATTATTACTGATGCTTACTTTTGGGTGGGGTACCCAAAAGTAATCGGAATTTCAGTTTTACAATTTGTTTATTCAATTTGTTTTACAAATTTTTTTAATTCCCTTCTAAATACTCTCCATTATAGCTAATACAATTGTAAATTATTTTCTTTCATTGTTCAAAACTTTTTTTAAATTCCTCTATTGTGATGCCGGACAGCACCTCCGTTGTTTTTGTTTACACCTCATTATTACTGATGCTTTCCTTTCAGGTACCTCTTCATCGGTGGGAATAAAAAATGTCATATGGAGCTACATCAGGTGAATAAGCCAAGTGGGACGAAGGAGTCATCCGTTTCTTGTTTAAGACTGGCACACTGTGAGGGCTGTGTGAGACGGAGCATTGTAGTGAAGAAAACACCCGTCTCCCGCAAATGGGGTCTTTTCTGCCGTATACTTCTGCGTAATCTTCTCACCATCTCCAAATAGATTTCGAGAATTTTTGCGATATTTCCATCCGTTCCGAAAGTTGAAGGACGTCCAGGACGTGGTTGGTCTTGAAACGACATTTCACCTTCGTTGAAACGGTAAAACTACTCGTGCACTTGAGTTTTACCCATAGCAGCATCCCCGTAAGTTGTTTTCAATATCCCAACAGTCTCTTCGGCTTTTTTCCCTTGCAGGAAGTACAACTCCCAGGCCGCGATGTTCAAGTAAGTGTGCCATGACCAAAAACGACGAAGAGGAGAAACAGCTTCCACAAAACACAGATACCAAACAAAACCTTCCCAAGTAACGTCGCTTGCCACATTGGCTCAGGAACCATGGCTTTACACTCCCCTAGCGGAAGAAATCGCTTACTACGGATGCTCCGCCCACTGTACGGTGTTTCCGGTTATTTTGGGGTACTCAGTCGTATTTGTGTATATTTCTGTAAACAATATTTTGACAATTACATGTAACAATATTCGATAAAAATTTTCCATTTTAAATGAGAGTGTTTGAAAATTTTGGGTGTGTTAGTTTAAATATGTTATAGTTATTAGCTTATCGATGTTATATTGTTATTAGTCAATAAATGATATACAGTTATTAGTTTATAGATGTTGCATAGTTATTAGTTTATAGATGTTATAAAGACATGATATGAACTAAATGAAAATTTACATCATCCCCTGAGATATTTATTGCTTAGTATTTTGAAAGAATTTAATACAAAGTACTTAATAGCACGAGCAAGGCAAAATGAGAACAAAAATAATAAACATTTCCTTCTTGCATAACGAACCACGAGAGTGAATCGCACTTTCAGATGAAAATTAACTTATAAAACGTAATTTATTCAGTAAGAGGAGTAATATTATACTTAGTTCAGTAATCATAGAAAAAATGAATTGATAAGAAAATCCGTATAAATGGGATCAGGGGTTAAGACCCCAACATGAACGAGAGCCTAAATTTTTGTCAGAATTACCTTATACATGTGCTAAAAAAGGAATATTTTGCCTAATTTAGAAAGGATGGTGTCTTGTGAGAAGTTGTACAAGTTATTTTACAAGTCAAAACGTGTTTTTTCCTGGACATTTAAAAGAGTTGCATGGTATTGTATCTTTTGTTTCTGTTGCTAAGCAGTTTTTGTTAAGTTTGTGTTCCTAATGCCATTTTCTTGGCAACATGTTTTCCATAAATTCTGAATACCTTTTTATTAGGATGCGAAAAACTATGATTGATATGTGGAAATGGAACGCATATACGTAACGAGCTGTTGTTTGCCTCTTATGGTATGCCATTATCCGTTCCTTCAATAACCTAGCAACAAAACTCTCAGCTGATTAAGAACATATCTACTCAGGAAAACGCCGACAAGTTCCACCCGTTTGGAAATAGAGAAGTAAATTTTAGTTCGACGGATAAGCACCATTTGTAGGAGATAGTTAGTGGAAGGTAATAAATGTGATAAACAACCTAACGATAGTTTGTTTTAAAGTTGTGAGGTACAGACGTGAGGTACAAATGGAGGTACAGACGTTGTAGATGAAATAAAGCCTCATATTCCGTATCAAGTGAATGTAATAGATGGCCACTTACGATATTTTTCTTTCTTATGAACATTGCTGGCATAAACTGACAAATTATATTTAAACGAAATTCAGGAGATAAGATAGCCGTTATCATCTTTTGAAGAAACGTGCATTTGAATTATTGCAGGAGCACATAAATCAAAGAAAGAAAATATCAACTTTATTAAATACTTTATCTGATGTTTTTGGTAAATACATTATATATTCTTCTTTCTTTTTCCTTAAATTTAAAAAAACTATTAACACTTAACTTTTCATCAATATATTATTGATTTACATTTCATTTATAAATATACAAAACTGTATCATTAGTATCATTTGTTAGATAACGAAAATTATGTTAATATCCATTGAAAACAATTTTTGAATCTAAATTTTTCTCGCATTGCTAACGGCGGGGAAATGACCGACACGCGACTACTAATGTTCTGAAAAGGGACGCGACTACACTAGGCTTAATGTGTAGTGGTGGAAGTAATACTTTTTTGGGATCTACAAGACTCTCCCACTTAACATTTTTAACTCCAACCTGTAAGGTTTTTCTCAGCGGCCATTCTTCTTTAGATAGTGCTGCTTCTTGTCACGACTGCCCCATTCACAGAGAAAGTAAGGGAACTTCGTATAGCCACTCTGTTGACCAAGCAACATTGAAATCATTTTTAAATCGCCATAAATCGTCCATTTAAGATCTGAATAACAAATTTTATTTAAGACCAGCTCAAGATTTTCATAACATTCTTTTAGATGGACCGAATGTCCAACAGGCATCGAAGAATACTTATTGCCTTGTGTAGAACTGCTTTTAGGCTTCTTTTGAACTAATCGATTAAAAGTCTCCATTTTTCCAGAACATATTATAATCCAAAACTTGCCATAACTACAGGAACATTACTGCAAAAAACAAGGTCACCTTCTTGAGAGAAAAAAGGCACAAACTCTTTTTCCCTAGTTCGATACCAATAAAAGCTGGAGTCAACAAATGTTTTTCTTTCAATCTAGATCCTAAAACTTCTGCTGAATCCTATGGGAGCCCATAGGATTCAGCAGAAGTTACCCAATCTGAACTGAACGATTTAGTTATGTCTATAACTAAATCGTTCAGTTCAGACTGGGTGAACAAAATAGGTTCACTTGTGCCAGGGTCGTGGCAATCACTGTCTTTATCACTATTACACGGTGAGGGCAATGGTTCGGGATCTACTAAAATACTCGTATCATCCAGATAATCTGGAGGAGAAGTTGTTGGTACTTCGGGTCCATGAAGAATATGACGAATGGCTGACGGGAAGTTTGGATAAAATACTTTTAATCCAAATATCTTTCTTATTTGGATTAGAAGATAAGAAATATATTTCTTATTTGGATTAGAAGATAAGAAATATCTTTCTTATTTGGATCAGAAGATAAGAAATATCTTTCTTATTTTTTAAATTGAAACCTTGCAGGTTACAGGAACAAAAATAACAGTCATCACTATTATTTTTGGGCTCTCTCCAAACCATAGGTATTCCGAAATGAAAGAACTGCTTTTTACCCTGAAACCACTTTCTTAGTTCTTCGACACAGACTGAACAAACTTTGTGTGGGACCCAAGGCTTATCTTGATCGCCTTATTTCCTGCCAAAATAAGTAAAGTACACTTTTCTAGTAAAATCTCAAACGTTTCGTTGATGCTTTTTAACTGTATAGTTACCATAAATGTAGCAGAAACAATCTGGTGAATTGAGACATTGTCTGGAAGCCATTGCCCTCAAATCAACCACAAAATTGTTAAAAATTATCACCACTTTGTAAAACGAGAAACAACACGTGAACAGCACATAGCAAAGAGATAAACTGAAGGAGAATGTGGTACAGTGGGAGGTGGTGGGAAGAAGGATGGCCGGGACAGTCAGGCACTAAAACGAAAGATATCAGTGGAGGGAGATAGTAAGGGATGAGTGGGAAAGTCGACAGACAGGCACTAATAGGAAAGTGATGCAGTTTTAACCATATTACACTAGTTTTAGTACGACTGTCCAGTATATATAAGAATGTCTATTTCATTGCAAACGCCTTAAAACTTTCTCACATTACTGTTTAAAAGTGTTTGTAAGCAAAATATAAGTTTCCTTGGAAGTATTTGAAATTTTGTCTAAACTCATAGTGCTACCTTACTTTAATAAATACACAAATTTGGCAAAACTAGTCATGGTATTTGTAACAAAACTGCACGTGGTGGAATTTTTTCAATATTTTTCCCACAATCAGCACCAAAAATACTATAAAAATCACTGATTACATTTGAGACAGTTTTTTTTTGTTTTTGTCGCAGACCTGTGTAATAGATTTTCTTTTAAATGGTGGTTGGATATATTAGGTGGGTTAAGATTTAAAAGTTGTAACAACTGTGATTGTAGACTAGGATTAGAAGTTATATAATACAACTTGGCAGTCGACATTCTTAGCCTAGATAAAATAGACTATCCTTCGTTATTTGGGGATTACTGCTGAAATTTTCAAGAGGCCGGAACATTTTTCTTAACGGACATTTACATGCTACGATAAGTAAATACTGAAAAAAACAGCAGTTTTATATTTTGTTTTAAGAAAACGGTGCCCTATACAAAAAATCTCTATTTTTATACGTAAGAAAAATATATGTAAACAAAACATATGCAAACAAAGTTTTTCTTGATCGGTGAGGTTTATTTATTATTACCCGTCATATAAACTTCTAAATTTAATAACATTGAGGCATTTTATCATTCTATGGTAGTCCGTATATTTGTTTAGAAGAATTTAGAGCATTATATTCTCTCCTATATAAACTTGAGATTTCCCTAATTTTGGTAACTATTCACCTATTTGAACATCAATATTTCACGAGGTTTGTTATTAGAAATATATTAAATAAATCTCCTTAATTTGAAAATACAACATTCATTTACTAGATTAATTAATGAGGATGAAAGGATAATTTTACTTTAATCCTTACTTGAAAAAATAGAAAAATTAGATGAAGAAAATAATTATTCAAAAAATGCTGGCAGAATTTTTATTTGAAAGGAAAAAATAACCATAAAAGACAGGGGAGATGACCATTCATTATACCACAGGAAAAATATAGTGGGCATGTAATACATATATGTCTTCTCCCTTGACATAAGCTTCATTGACAGTAGGAAGGGAAATCCAATAGGAAAAATGACAAAGATGGACAGAATCTGTCTGTGCAAAGCTTTAAAATTCCTAATTCAATGAAGCAGGTATCTTATCAGGCTAGTCCAGACTTATCCGCTTCATTGCTTCGACTTCAATCAGAAGAAGTAAGACTGTAGCAGTTCTAAATGCAGTATCATCACTCTCTTCTTAATGAAAACTGAGAAAATGTGATGAATGAGAGCGATGAAATGAAATAGGAGTGAGTGTTTGTTTGATTCTTTGAATTCTTTCGAAGAATTTTCTCGAGTTTTTTTCTCGGATTACTGTGTGATGCAGTTGATGAAGCTTGATGTTAGAGTATCCAGTTGGGTAAAGTTCTCGAGGATAAAGGAAAAGAAAGAAATATCGAAAATATTGAGTGCTGATTTAGAAGTTGATATATAAATTTATTAAGGCCACCATTTTCGATTCTGCTTCAAGTGATAGCATTTTTTTCCGAATTCATGTGACAAAGGAGAATAACTGTTTCTCAATTTATAACTGTAAAAATATAGTTTTTTTCTGTTTAAACTTGAATTCGCTTTAGAACATAATAACATATCATTTTCTCTAATATGATAAGTGTAATACCCTGCCTGTAAAAATAAATTACTTGAACCTACTCGCAATACGCTATAGTTATAGGAATATTTAATGATTATTAAAAGAGTTTGCTCTCATAAAAATATTCGTTGATTGGCCATTTATAATGGAAATGAAAGAAGATTGTAAGTAAATTTAAAGTTTCTGTACCACTCCCATGGCAATTTATTTTTTTCCTGTCTTTAAATGTAGTGAGAATAGAAGAGACACAGGTTTTGTAATAACCTCGATACCCGTTTAAGTGACTGGACTAAATTTCTCAAATCTGTTGAAAGCTTAAACTACCGTCAACTGGGATAACTTTGTCCCATTTTTCATGTTTATTTCACAGGAAAAGCAAATAATTGTTGTAAAAGAATTAAAATTTGGTATCGTAAGTGATTTATATTATTTTAAACATATTTAACTGTAATATAAATCATTGTTGAAATATACATATAAACTTTAAACATTTAAAATTTTTTTTTAAATTTTTGGGCTAATGTTACCTTGAATTGGGGCAACTTTGGCCCAGTTCATGCAAACGAAACATTTAAATTGCTGAGATAGTTAGGCCAATGTTAGACCATGTACAAGTATTTCCAAATTACCTATCAATAATATCTTATCTAATCTGAGTTAATCTCAAGCTTAATTTTGAAAAAAAATCAATAAATCACAATTTTTTCTATGCAAAACTGATTTTATTTTTAAATTACAAGTGGAATTTTCAAAGAAAATAAAATAATAATAGATAAACAGTAAACAATAATTTAACTGTCTTATATGTTTCGATGAACTGATAGTCCAAACTATGGAAAAGAAACATAATCCTGTTTTGGAAAAATAAACTGATTCCTCTTTGACTCGATTTTCGGAGGATTGATTTTCCCGTACACTTCTTCCCACTCATAATTTATACAGTCTTGTTTTTCTGGCCAACGCCAAAATTTGAGTTTTATTTCCATACATTCCACAGTAGGTTAATATCTGTTAAACTTAAAATCTTTCCAGGATATTTAACACCATCGTACTTCCCAATAACAAAATCATCTACAGCATACATGTACAATTTCAGAGCATACATGTACAAATTCAGAGTCCTCCTGTCTTTGAGATTTACTTGCTTGTTTGCAATGTTTTGTTTATTACTTTCTGAGGAGTTGGAGCATTGTCGTTTTCGCCTCTTTGAAACTGGACCTTTTTTTAGAAGTAGAAAGAGTAGTTGGAGTAACTTGGCCCAACTGCCATGTTGGGCCAAAGTTATCCCTAGACCTGGGACAAAGTTTGCCTAATATTGTAAATATTCATTAGTTGGCAAGCCACAAAATAAATCAAGAGAATGACAGTGAAAATAGTTGAAACAATCAATAATAAACTGAGACAATACGCTTACCTGCTCTGAATTACGTACTCTATCACATTTACAAGGAAAAGTTGAAAGACAACAACAATATATATTTTAGCGATACCAAAGTGGAGCAGCACTGTAGCTGTGGTAAATTGAGGAACTACAACACAAAACTATGAGAAAGTCAAGGCAGTAATGCCACCTATTGGCCCTTGCAATAAATAAGTGATAATCACTCTCCTTCGTCTAGGCAGAGCACATACAATATTTTTTCGTTTATTGGGCAAAGTTACACGCAAGGGCCAAAGTTACCTCAGTTGACGGTACCACTCTGAACTTTGAATGGAAAAAAATTTATTCTGAGAAATTTTGTATTTACCTGAAAACCAAAATCTAAACAAGCGTTATTTTTCATTTGACTTTACTCAGCTTTCTTCCCTGTTACTTCCTAAAAACCTGATATTAGTTCCTAATCTTGGAAGATGAGGATTAATATCTATGTAGGAATTAAAGAACTGCTCTATCACTCATTTAACTCACTAATAATAAAACTGACGGGAATTCACCGGATATTATGACATGCGATTCCTATGGATAACTAATCTCTTTTTGTTTAGGTATCACATGTTACGAAGTTTTGTGAATTATCGCTCTTATAATGCTTCTAATATATCAATAAAAACGCTATAAAATATAAAAGTTAGGATCTGAAAACTTTACCCGCTAGTAGCATAGTATTATTTTTCATTATACATTTTAATTTGCTGTATGTTTTGTCATTTACGTTACAGCCTATGTTGTTCCTATTAATATGCTATAAAATTTTACGGTTAAATTATATCATTGTTTTAAATTTTTATTATAAAAAAGATGCAAATCTGTTTTATACAAGCATGCATTTATGAACAGTTTAGATATTTAGCAAATTTTAGGAGGAATACCTCTTGTACAACACATTTATATTACATAGATAAGCACTTATGAACTTGGATTGCACTTATGAACTTTGGTCAATTTATGAATATGGGGATGTAGAACTATGTGATTGATATATATGATATGAAAATCTTAATTTATTTTACATTTACTTGAATTTAACGAGAACGTCTAGTCCCATTTCCTGAAATTATGTGCATATTCAAATGTAAAAAAAATACATATGGATGATGTATTTAAAAAATTCTTTTTTTTTTAAATTCAGACAGATTGTTACATATGTTTGCAAACTATGAAACATTCCTCGTTCTCAGTTTTAACTCTTATTTGACATTTCTAGATAAAAAGTGTCCGTTTGATTTGAGTGGATATGGTAATTTTCTAAATTTTACATATTATTAGTAAGTTACGTTGCAATTCATAGTCATAAAAGTCTCTCCTTGTTTTGAACAAATACATTTATATTAAGGGAATGGCAGACTTTCAAATTACCAAAAATCGAACAAAGATTGGATTTTTTGTTGGGGTGTTTTAATATTTTAAAAATATGTAAATATTGGAATAAAATACATTTAAAATATGTAATGAAAAGTAAAATGAAAACTTGGTGGCTTTAGAAAAGTAAATATTAAAGGTAGGTGAAAAAAATATCTTTTAAATGGTTTTTTTTATCAAAATGAGTAATTTCTAGATCTGAAAGTCTTTGAAATGCTCCTTGCATCACAATGTTCGACGAAATTTTATAAAATTTATAACAACGGCTCCTCTAATACATTAAAATAAAGTTATGTATCCATTTAAGGTTTCGACATCATTAAGTTTAACTTAAGTGTAGAAAAGTACAAAAAATTCACGAAAATTCAGGGTACAAGCAAAAAAATATTTCCTAAAAATTAACTATTCACTGAAAGCCCAAAATAATACATAACTCTGTTCAAAATGTATTTATAAGCAATATAAATGCAAAATTAAGGGGGGGGGAGTTAAAAATTGGATCATTTTAAGGAGCATTTTAAAAACCATAATGAAGATTTCAAATTTTAATATATATAAATTTTTTTAATACTTATAAAATTTTATAAGGTTTTTGATATAGTTATACTTTAATGAATGTATATGCAAAATTTCACATCTCTGAGGTAAAAATTTTAAAAATTGCTTTGTAATGTCCATCATCCCCTTAAAAGGGTCTAACCTCGTTTAAACAGCAGATTTTGGTCAAAAATACATAAACATTTTTATTATCTAACTTTAAAGACCGCGTTTACTACTGAGCGAAATTTTATTGCTTTTATATTTCGTCATTATTTCTTATAAATTCGTCGTATTTTTATATCGTCGATATGTTTATTAGAATCGGAGTTACCTCGTAATTTCCGTATTTTCTCGATCCAAATGGGAATGTTTAAAAACTTCCTCAGAGTTTTATACAAATACTGCTAACATTGTTTATAATACGGCAAAAAATATTATAAGATATTTATTCCCGAAGAAAACTTTATACACATATTCAGGAAATCTCAGTTTTACCCAAAGGTTACCTATGTAATTAATTGAAAACTTTCGTATGGATTCGACATTGACGTATTATAGTAAATGTATAAAGATTTCATAAGTACTCTAGTTCGTTATGGGCATAATATGCTTCCCTGTTTTTAAATGCAAAAAGTATTTAATATCTTTTTAAAACATTATTTTTGGATTAAAAGTGAAACTATTTCCCCTTTCTCCCTCTTTTATATTTAAAGATATTTAAATTTTTTGCTAGTAATTTTAGCCATTATTAAGTTCATACTTTCCTAAATACAATAAGTTCAGAAACAAAGGCACTTTTCAAAAATTAGGAGCATCACGCAGTTTGGATACATTTATTTGGTTGTAGTTTACAAAATGTAGCGAAATTTTACATTTAAGAAAGCATCTAGTTTACACTGTAATAAAATAGAGAAATGCTTGATAATGTCGTAGGGAAATTTTTAAATTTGAAAATTGCAGTTAACAAAATCGAGAATAACTCAGTAAATAACATTTACTATTGAAGCTCTTTTTTACATACAAAACTTGAAGAGTCCTCGAAGGATCTATTATCTATATCATTCTTGACATCTTGGCCATAAAATAAAGAGAATAATTCCACAACACGTACCTTAATACCTTATCTTTGTAACACGGCCTTTAACAAGAAACTGATTTGTGATGTGATTTCTGTTCTCATTATTACATATCGGCTCATTTCACAGCGCTAGCTGAGAAAATCTATGAGTACTTAAAAGACGAATTTATTACCAAACTCCGGCGCCAGAATATTAAGGAACGTATTACTAAAAAGACCGTGTTCTCAGCTCGAGTGCACTTTATTAGCGGAATGTGTTTTTCTTCAGTGAGCGGACTTATAAAAAATGTTTTATTAATGAGGAAATGTTCTGAGCGACAAATCAAATGACTTTTCAGAAATTGTTAACCTTCTTTCTTCGAAAACCTATAACAATCCCACCTATCAATCTATCCATGTACGTATGTATATAGTTGCATATATATATATACATATATACATATATATATACATATATACATATATATATACATATATATATACATATATACATATATATATATATATATATATATATATATATATATATATATATATATATATATATATATATACACATACATACATACAGTGCGTATAAAAACTTTAAGGACGGCAGAAAACTGTAAAATTTTTGATAAATTTAAAATGAGATAATTGAAATGGAAATTTAATGTTAATCATAAAGTTGAAATACTAATATAAAAGTGAACAGAATGGATCTGTGGGCCTTTTTTGTGAAAAAATAATAATTAAGCAAACAAACGCTATTTTCGCCTCTGTAAAACCTTAAAGACACCACTATTTTTTTTATAGAAATGTTACGTAAAATTATTATTGATTTGCAAATTAAATACTCTTGTTTATAGTGATTTTTCTGAATTTTTTCTATTAAGGGTTTTGTTAATTTTACAATAATGCCAAAAGTAAGTAAACTGACTGAATATGAGATAGGTGTTATTGAATCTTTTCCATTGTCAGGAATGAGTTGTCGGTCTATTCCAAAAAAGATAGGAAGATCTAAAACTGTCATCAAAATCTTTTTAAGTTTAAAAGACGAGTAGAGAAAGAAAATCCACTGGAGACAGACCAAAAGCCTTGCCACCCAGAGATGAAAGGAGAATTTTAAAGTTAGCACCAACTAGAAAATACTCAAATAAAGAAATTTTACGAACAACTGGGATCAATGTGTGCATGAAAACAATCTGAAATACAATTACTCGATCTGAGAATTTACAATATAGAGAAAAATTGTGTAAACCAACTTTACTGACTAGACATAAACCCATGGTTTACAGTTTGCAGGACAAGTGATGACTTGGGACTACAAATAGCTGCAGGTTATTTTCTCCGATGGAAAAAAAGGAACTTAAATGATCTGATGGTTCGAAGTATTATTGGCATGATTTGAGAAAATAATTGGAATTTTCTGAAACCGTCAATTAAGTGGCGGACCCATTATGACATGGGGCTGCTTTTCATTTAACGGCGTGGGGTCACATGCATTTCTTTTAGGAAAAGTTCATTCAAAGGCATATCTAAATTCACTTTCTGAACATCTTTCACCTCTGTTGCAACTCTTCTGGCAAGGTAAAAATGGATTTATCAGCAAATTAATGCGTCTGTCGACACAAGTCGTAGGAAAAAATTCTGGTTCAAGAAGAAAAATATTGAAGTTTTGCAATGGCCACCCAGAAGTCCTGATCTAAATCCTATCCAGAAATTGTAAGGAGATCTAGAAAGACGACTTTACAAAAATGGAAGGCATTTTCCCCCAGCTTCAGAACTCAGATCTACGATTGAACTTATATGGTACAAAACCAGTCCCGAACTGTGCCAAAAATTAATATTGTCCATGAAAGATAGATTACACAGGCCAACGAAAAATGAGTGTTTGAAAACTTTTTTAACGCTAATAGCTTATTCTTATGCCATTTTTGGTGCTGAATCTGTATCTGACCTCAGTTTCTTTTTCTATCACCCACAGTTTCGTCCCAATGTGACTTCGTCGAAAACTAGAAAATTAGCCGAACCTACCACAGAAAATAAAAATAAATA
>OU015501.1:130968166-131028166 GCA_907164885.2 Dolomedes plantarius
CAACATATTCTGAAATTTTTATATGTAAAACTTTTATTTATAAGAAATCCGTGAAGAGCAGAACTAAAGACTTTTTTACATTATACAGAGGCTGTTCGCACATTTTTTAGACAATTTTGGTAAGCGGTAATAAAAAAGCGTTTGCCGCAAAAGAAATAATTGCAATTGTACTATGTTTTTAAAAGTCAAAATTATCATCAGCGGCTTGAAAGTTTTGTTTTTATTCAAAATGGCGTCTTTAACAAAGGAGTGGTTCTAAGGCTACATTTATGCTCTTTCCGAAGAGAAATATGCATACTCCGTTAACCAAAAACGATGTGAGAGTCATGGTTTTGTGATATCTAAAGCGTCGATAGGTAATATCGTCAACAAGAAAGGAAAAAAACGTCAAATTGGAGCCTCAAGTGGTACAAAAATTCCAAACAAGTATCCAAGGAATAAACGGACATCTTCGACTATTGCAAAGGTACGTTGTTTAATGTTAAAAGAAAATCCCCCTAGTCAAAGGACAGTTGCAAAATCATTAAAATGCTCGGTGTCCACTGTAAACAAAATGATAAACGTTGATTTAAATCTTAAGAAAGCGAAAAAACGCAATGTGCATCGTCTTCTTCCAAATCATATCGCTGAACGCAGGACGCGCTGCAGAATTCTATATCAGAAACACTTATCCAAAGAAAAATGGAAAATAATTGTCACAATAGATGAATCATGGGTGTATTTAAATGATTGCAATAAAAAAAGAGCCATTTATTATCATAAAAGGGGAGAAACAAATTTAAGTACATGGTTCAAAGAATCGAAAGAAAGTTTTTCTAAGGGATTCATGATTGTTGCTGGTTTTTCTTATAATGGCAAGTTAAAAATAAAGAGAGTGGAAAAAAATGTCAAGATTAACTCCAAATACTATCAGGAACATATTTTATCGCCAATTTTTCTGAATGAAATACCATCGCTTTACCCACAGTGCCATCAATCTGTGAGACTCCATCAGGACAAAGCTAGCAGTCACACATCAAAATCCACTGTAAATTTCCTAAAAGAAATGGAACAAAAAACCGGTATCAAGGCCATACCCATCACTGATATCCCTACTAAATCTCCCGATGTATCACCTATGGATTTTTGTGCTTTCGGACTTTTAAAATCTGCATTATCCAAACGTCGTCCCAAAACCCTTACAGGACTCTGGAAAGCTGTTCAGGAGAAATGGGATAGAATACTTCTTCTGGCACTTCAAAAGGCATTATTATCCTGGAAATTGCGGTGTCGAAAGATAGTTCAGAATAAGGAATGTCAAATAGAACATTTAAAACACAAGAATTTTATGTAATTTAATTTTGTGAATACAATATATATCGTCTAAAAAATGTGTGAACAGCCTCTGTATGTATATATATATATATATATATATATATATATATATATATATAGTAAAAAAACCAATTTTTAGAGAAACTTTTTCTCTGCATGTTTGGTTATATAATGTAATTTTTTGTTTAATTGCATCATTTCGTTTCTTTTGTATATTTATTCGAATAAAACGCCTTTTATCAGTTTCTTAATTTTTTTGCGAAATACTGCAATTAAGCCCAAACGGTTTTTAACTATTTTATGAATAATAGTCAGGTATATGCTGTTTATGTTCTTTATTGTTCAAGTTTTAACAGCTTAATATTAAATTAACAAATTTTAGATTTATGAAAAAAGCAAGTGGTAGTTTGAGTCTTCATTCAATAGTGCCTGTTCCAGGAAATTCCGGTAATTTTTTTTATCAGAAAGATGTACTGCTTTTGTCTACTCTGAAAAACTCCTTAATGAGGCTAAAGCTAGTACAAGAACAGGTTTATTACACTAAAATTATCAATTCAATGAACATCAGTTAACTCGTTCCAAGTGGGTAAAAAGAGATTACGACATGGCTACTTTCAAAATATGCAATAAATCCTTACATGGACTAACCTTTATCTCGTAAATTCACTTCCTGTATTACGCTTAAGATATCGTGAACTGCTGTTTGAAAGAGTTTAATAAGCCTTATTCTGAGCACTCTACTGACAACTTTTTAGATAGAGATGGTTAAGATGACTGCGGAACTGACAGCTTAAAAGATTATTCCAGTGGCTTCAACCACGGGAAGAATTTAAAAACCAAATGCTATAGTATCGTATATAATCATCTGGACTGATAAACATCCGTTCGTTCAAACAGAAATGGGAACGCATGACTAGTGCAGCAACAAAATATCTATATTGATTGTTAATTATTTAGCTGTAATAATAGGTATGAAAAATATGTAAGAAATTATATATCTGGTTGCTTAATTTATCTTTTTATGGAAGAAAGTTTGTAGACTATTTTAGTAAAAACAAGACTATTGATGAAGGAAGTAATACCCTACTAATGTTAAGTTTATATAGGGGAACCCGGGGTAGAACGGGGCTCGGGGCGGAATGAAGTTCGACGTTTTTAGGTCTCCATTAGGTGCTGCCAGCCAACAACAATAAGTACAACTAGACCAACTTATTGCTGCTCAACTTCGACAGTCATTTTAGTGTAGTTTTCTCGAGCATTGGTGAGTGCAATTTTCGTTGTGTGATTTTTTGCTCTTGTATTGTAACTTTTGATGATTTTATTACCAAGTAGTTAAACATTTGTTTACGTATCTTTCTCGAGTGACCTTACGTCCCTAACCTAAATCGTTTCCCTGCGACGGAACGGGTGGGGCAGAATGGGGTAGTACCCCATTCTGCACCGTAATGTTTTTAACTACGAGATCGTTGTTTGTACGCCCCTAATTTTTTTCTTTCGATTTCAGATGGTCCGAGACTATAAGAAAAAAACAAATAGGCAACCATGATCTACTGAGGCAATGAACAATGCTATCGAGGTGGTTATTTCTAGAAAATCTGGGTATTTGAAGGCCTCGAACCAATCCGATGTTCCCCAGTCTACTCTGGAAAGATACGTTAAAAAATGAAAGGAAAACCCTGACTACAAGATCGATAAAACGTCTGGAAAATTTAAAAACGTATTTGCAGAAGAGTAGGAACTTGTGCTCGTTAACTACTTAAAAACTATGGAGGCTAGGTTATTCGGTCTAACAATGCAAGACTTGCGTAGCTTATCCTATCAGTTGGCAGTAAGAAATGACATTGGTCATAGATTTAAAAATGGAATCGCAGGCCAAGATTGGGTCAATGGATTCCTTAAGAGACATCCTACTTTATCTGTTCGCAAAGCCGAAGCAACATCTGGTGCAAGAGCCATGGGTTTTAATAAAGTAGCTGTCGATAGTTTTTTTTTCATTGCTAACGAACTTACTCGACAAGCACAAACTAACGGCTTCTCAAATATTTAATTGCGATGAAACGGGCATTTCAGTGAACCGTAAAAACCAATCAAAGATCATGGCTTGCAAGGGAAAACGTCAAGTCGGATCATTAACATCTGCAGAAAGGGGCGAAACTGTAACCTGCCTTACTTGTATGTCGGCAAGCGGAGCTTACATGCCCCCGAAGCTCATTTTTCCTCGAAATAAGAAGCAGAAAGAATTTTAGTTAGGACTGCCACAAGGAGGTTAGGCTGAGTTGCATAGCACTGGCTGGATGACTACTGAGCCAGTTTTTGTATGGTTTCGAAAATTTGTTGAATTTTCTAAGGCATCAATAGACTTCCCGATTCTTCTTATATTTGATGGCCACTCAACACATACGAAGAGCCTTGAGGCTATAGACTACGCGAGGAAGAGTGGCGTTTCCTTGCTATGTCTACCATCACATTGCTCTCACAGACTTCAGCCACTTGTTGTTTCTTTTATAAAGCCTTTAAGTCTTCATTACAGCAATGAGCTTCGGGAATAGCTACGAAGCAACCTACGGAACGTCGTAACTCTCTTTCAAATTTCCACGCTTTTTGGATCAGCTTTTATCCAAAGCGCAACAATGAAATCTGCTATTAATGGTTTCCAAGCTACAGGAATATGGCCAACTGACCCATCCATATTCACCGATGCAGATTTTCTCCCAGCAAACACAACTGACATCGGACTTGGTAGGCTTTCAAGTGAAAAAGTGATAACATCTGGAGCTGAACAATTGGAATTGCCTTCGCCTAGCACACCAGTTAAAAAACACATGCATATCAGGTTGGATGATAAAGTTGGTGAGGTTTCAGCCAACTCTAATGATGACATGCCGGTTAAGAAGGTCGGATTTGATGAAGCTAATTGTGCCACTCCTGGCTGCTCTTGGATGACAATTGACAACAGGACATTTTCATTTCATGTTTCACCTGAAATTGTAATGTCTATTCCAAAAGTTAAAGAAAGCGCGAAAAGGACGAATAGGAAGAGGGGGAAGACTGCTGTCTTAACAGATTCCCAATACAAAAAAGATTTAGAAGCCGCTATTAAGGAAAAAGAAGAAAATACTAGCTTTGCTAAAGAAGAAAGAGCAAGGATTAAATATTTAAGAAAAAGAATAAAATTAAGAAAGGAAAAAACAAGGGAAAATGCCTGAAGATAAATGGAAGAAAGAAGGAGCTGAAGAGATAACCCAAAACTAAAGAGAGTGATTCTGGGGATTGTTCTGACTGCGAGTGTTTATAATGCGGTGAATTTTACTCAAAGTCAGTTGAAGGTTTGGTCGCTTGTTCCATGTGCAAAAAATTGGCACAAAATTTCTGTGCGGCAATAGATAGCGAAGATGTGGAGGCTGTCCTAGTGTGTGAATTTTGTGAATAGGCTTAAGAAAAGGACATAATCAATGAAACCGTAACCTTAATTAAACCTTTATAATCACTTAAAACCAAATAAATATAGAGCAAACTTATTTTTTCTACATTTCCACTAGTTTATAAGTTTTTATAATTAATATTTTGCTACACGAAGTCAAACGAGACTAGAACCTATAAACGAATACGAAGTAGTGGTTGGCTATGATGAAGCAAAAAATATACACTATCCTAAAAGCTGACATTTCAGTCCTTTCTCTATTGGCATTTTGCAGTCGTTATATTAATCCCTCTTCTTGCTTTTAAGTTATTTCCTCAGCATCACCTCCTTACCACTAAGTTTCGGCATCGTACCACTTAATTGCGTGGGGTCTTCAGGTCAACTGTAAATTCCTTATCCAGAATAAGTACAGTGAAATGTCAACACAATTTTGCTCCGGAATAAAATGCGTTCCAAAAATTATAATAACACATTATCAATTTTCCATTGTGATTATTGAGATATGCACTTGTTGTTGTTGTTGTTGTTGTTTCTAATACTGTCGGCTAAAGTGTCCCAGACCAAGGTCCATATAGGCTAGTGGGCAGAATGGTGCGGTTCCAGTTTATAATGGCACCACAAGGGTCGGAGTCAGATTTAGCCAGGTGCCACCTCAATTCTGACCGAGCACCCTCACGGATACGGTCTGGGGGGATCGTACTCTCTCCCACTTTCTCTGACCTCATAGAGTGACTTTCCAATCTACGAATTTAACTTTCTCATATCCGGCCTAGATATGGAGGTATTTGACGGTGCTTGACGGGATTCGATCCGATCTCCCTCAGCACTGAAAGCCGCCCGTCTACCTCTACGATACCCCAAGCCCCGATATGTATTCCGTATACTTGATTAAATTAACACAATTTACTGTAAATTATATAGAACGTATATGTTGCATCAATATGCTATTACTTGATTTCAACAAATGCGGATGTTATATAAGAAGCACGAAAAAAGATTGTATTATATAAACATATAAAATGTATAAAATTAGTTTTCCCCAAGATTTTATCAAACGCGGAAATATGCAATTCATAGGCAGGTTTCTGTTTACTAAAGAAGGCACTGGAATGGAAGTGCACATTGAACATCACGCGATCAAATTTATTCATTGCAGATGTTAGTAAACAAGATTTTTGGAGTCTCGTTGCTATAGAGGTAAATACCCAGTTCAACGGTCTCTTGTGATAATATGCCACAGAATCTCGGTTCTCGGTTATGAATGAGCTGCGATTAAATTGGAGTCTTCGAAATATTTCCTTACTCATTTCATCGCCTTTTGATAATTCTCAAGGGAATAAACGCAAAAAGAATTAAGGAGTGGATCAATTCGTATTAATGTAAATGAAGTAATAAAAATGAAACAGCTACGAAAGTTTTGCTCTCAATTTGCTTTTAAATTTTTGAATTATATATATATATATATATATATATATATATATATATATATATATATATATATATATATATATACATACACTAAAGGGCCAAAAATACCGGTACAAGCATGCGTGCACAAATAACGGAGATATGCAACCAATCATCATATTGCTATGCAGTCGGCAGCACCCATATAAGACAACAGGTTTCTGGAGAAGCTGTTAGATCGGTACCTTCTGCTACAAAGGCAGGTTATCACGATTTATGGGGATTTGAATGTGGCGTTCTAGTTGGCGTACGAGAGATGGGACTAGCATCTCCGAGGTAGCAATGCAATTTGGATTTTCGTGCACGGCCATTTCACGAGTGCCGTGAATATCAGGTATCCGGTAAAACATCAAATCTCCGACAGTGGTGGGGTCAGAAAAAGACCTTAAAAGAACGGGACCGTCGACGACTGACAATATCCTTAAAGGACATAGACGTGAAACACTTCCTCAAATTGCTGTTGTTTGCAATGCTGGGGCATCAACAAGTGTCAGCGTGGAAACTGTTCAACGGACCGTATTGACTCGTGTACTGTTGTTGACTGCACTGCAAAAATGCTTAGGCCTCGCCTTAGCCCGTTAACACCTCTATTGGACTGTTGATGACTGGAAACACGTTTCCTGGTCTGACGAGCCTCGTTCCTAATTGTATCGGGCTGATGGACGTGTACGGGTATGGAGACAACCTCATGAATCTATGGACCGTACATAGCAGCAGTGAACTGTTCAAACTCGTGGAGCCTCTGTGATGGTATGGGGCGTGTGGAGTTGGAGTGATATGGGACCCTTCATAATTCTAGAGACGTTTCTGACAGGTGTCGGATTTATAAGTATCCTGTCATATCATATATACCCATTCATGTCCATTGTGCATTCCGACGGACTTGGACAATTCCAGCAGTACAATGCGGCCCCTCCCCGTTGGGAATTTCTACCAAGTGGCTCCATTATCACTTTTCTGACTTTAGACGATTCCATTGTCCACCTAAATCTCCAGATATTAACATTATTGAGCATATCTGGGAGGCCTTTGAACGTGCTGCTCAGAAGTGGGGTGGAGCTAGTGATGCGACATCGATAACAAAACATCGATGTTTTGAAACATCGATATTCGATATTAAACATCGATGCTAATAAAACATCGCCCAAAAACCATCGATGTTTTTAAACATCGATATTTTAGAACATCCATTTTTTAAAACTGGTTTAGTAACCTCTAACATTAATGTTACTTCGGTTAGTCGAGGGGGAAGGGGCTGATTTAATTTTACTCTCTGATTGGGCAGGCACAAATGACAAAAACTTGGTTGCTTTGGGCTACATTGATGACTCAAAATTCTCGTTGTGAATACCGCCATGTTTTGCCTTCAAATGTCCAGATAAATTCGTGGTATTGCCAGAAGTTTGGAGCGACTTAAGGCAAATATTGCATTTCGCTAATTTGTCAGTGGTTTTGTAAAAATATTTCCAAACGGTACTTTTGGGAGGCATCTTACGAATAAGATTAACGTCAACTTAAATAAAACCCGAACAAAACAAAAACTTAAATGGATGCACTCGTATATATACTATTTGTAAAATAAAACCCCATGGAAGGTTCTGGAGTGTCAGGAACATTCCAAGCGCTCTGATTGGTTCATTGGTTGTTAATTGCCACTTGTCTGTTTGCTAAGTAATCATTCCCCCTTTTGTATTCGTCCTTTTCAGAATTCAGACTTACATTTACTGAGTGTGAAAATTATGCTACGTGGTAAATTTTTTTTATTACGTACTTTTTCATTAAAAAAAACATCGAGACAACGTAAAACATCGAGCACTAAACATCGATGTTAAAAAAAACATAGGCTTCAATAAACCGATTTTTAAAACATCGATGTTTTGAAAACATCGACATCGATGTCGCATCCCTAGGTGGAGCAGCAACGTGCTGCTCCACCCCCTCGCACTCCTATGAATTTGTGGACTTCCCTGCAGCATTCATGGTGTGAACTGCCTCC
This sequence comes from Dolomedes plantarius, assembly GCA_907164885.2. NCBI lineage: Eukaryota > Metazoa > Arthropoda > Arachnida > Araneae > Dolomedidae > Dolomedes > Dolomedes plantarius. The sequence goes on from OU015501.1 coordinate 130,976,365, forward strand.
AGGATACCTTAAGACATTAGTCGAGTCCATGCCACGTCGGTCTCATCCACATAAGTCTCACCTAGTCGACGATTATCTTGAAATTGAGGATATTTGCCATATGGATTGGCGCGCCAGATAACCAGACCTAAACCCATTTGAAAATGTCTCGGACACTCAGCTCGTCATCTTCCTCCGAGAACCATCAAGGAGCTGAACACTGCGTTGTTGCAGGAGTGGGACTTGCTTCCACAGGGACACAACAAACTGCCTCGTTTCCAGTATGGCATCGCACTGTGAGAGCTGAATGACTGTAAGAGGCGTCCATTCCCCCTATAAATTTCAAGTCATTTTATGACCGATTTTGCAATGATGGTTTTGGACATTCCTGTGCTGATGAGCCTAACTGACGATCATAAGTGCGTACCATGAGTGTTGTATGGTGTAATTTTTCTCTTATATAACTGTGTATCCATAACCAATTTAATTAAAATTCGACCATTGGTTTTTCAGAAATTCAATAAAATATGAAAATTCTCTTAATTTTGAACACCAGTATATATATATATATATATATATATATATATATAAATATATGAAAGAAAATCTGGTTTAAATCGGCCCAAAATTACGATATTATAAAGGCAAATCTCTAAAGTGGATATTTATATAAAATATAAAGCTATAGGTAAATTTAGTAGTTTCTTTTATAATTCTAAATGCATAAAAGGGGAATCTGAAATCTACATTTACATTATAAATCAAATTTGAATGTTTCGAAAGAAAAAAAAAGTATTTTTTAGAGGCGAAGGTATACCAAAACTATATATGTCTTTATGTACGTAAAAAAGTGTTTCAGAACTCTTTCTCTAATAATGATTCTGATATATCTGATTACAAATATTTAATCAAATACCTAACTATAACTAAATGATATGTTGACTTATATATTCGTTCTACATTGGTGACTTGGTTAATATATCTATTAAACTAAACTATAATTCATTCAATAACACCAAATCAATATACGTTGTTTAAAAAATTAAATAACTTAATTAATTAAGGTTTTCTTCACTTTTACTATATAAATAAGCATGAAGTGATTTATTGAAATAATCCTACTGCCAAAAGATATCTTGTGATGGAATTTGTAAACATTCCTAGGGATTTGCGAAAGAAATTTTATTAAACCGTAAAACTTTTTTGTTTCCTTCTCTGCTCTAAAGGTAAATTTAACTCTAATATGGAAGGACCAAAGTAAAGCAAACATGTTTCAGCCCAAGGCGGAATAAGAATAGAAGAAATCACCTTGTCATTTGCAGACATCACTGCCGAAGAAATAAGATTAAAACATTTTGAAATACATTATTTTTTATCAGTTTCTTTACTTTATGTGAAACATTGTCAGGAATTTTTTATTAATAAAAATTGTTTTCAGGTAGTCGACGTATTTATAACTTACAGATATAAGACTTCGTATTAACAGAATGACTTCGATTACTTTTTATTTCAATTGCGTTTTATTATATATATATATATATATATATATATATATATATATATATATATACACGTTAGGGTCAAACAGGGTACCATGCTAGCCCATTGGTACCCTGCTGTACACTGCTTTGCAACATATAAATAAAATATTTTTCAACCACAATAATCATCATTATATATCATTTTAAATGATAGTTAACAGTCATACACCAGCGATGCGAAATATTTTACTCTTCAAATATTTACAAGTGCAGTGTTTTATTTAAAAAGGCCAAGTATTTCATTCTGAAAAATGTAGTTATGTATTATGTTAAACGTTCGTTTTCCTGGCCACGTACTTTATGGCAATAATAATGTATCCTCTCCTCAGCTAAACTATGTGGCCTGAAACATAAATTAGCCTACTTCAAAAAAGGAATATAGTTTTATATGTGTTTTATTTTCGAGTTGTGGGTGTGGTAATTTAACACCGATATCATGGACGTATACATGTACATATTTATCAAAGGATTACCTATCGAGAATAAGTATCGTTAAAATAAATAATTCTGAGCGAAAAGTACTTTCGAGCTATTCTGATATATGCACTCAAATGAGTATCACTTACATAACCTTTACTGCTTTATAATTTTATAAGGTTTTAAAAAATATTAAAAGATAGAAATCTGAAAGACACTATTATAACATTTGTCAGTTAAAAGAAATTATTTGCGTTTAAAACATATCATTTCCCATTTTTCCCCGGATAATTTCAATTGAAAAATGTTATTCCTGCCTCTTATGAAAATTGGAAATTAAACATATTTAAAGATTTTCTTCTATTTTTACATTTTAGAGTTTTTTTAAATTACTTTAGATGCAAACTGACAATCGGTAAGAAAATTTTCTCCATTGGCTAACATTCAGCTGAGTGAATCGAATATCACAGCTACCTGGCACATTCAAGGATCTTCAGCAATACGGCTCAAAGATTCAGGAGTTAGAGAGTTGACTCTGTATATTGCAGATGATGGGTTTGATTTCTACCCCAGCCATTTTTCGTTAATATTTCTAAAATTACTAATGAGAACGGTGAATTAGATGAAGACGTTACAAAAGTTTACTTTATGTGTAAGTTTCAAAGAATCCATTTAGTAATAATATTCGTAAATATATAGATCTATTCAATTAGGTGGTTCATTTAAAAAGATCAGTGCGTGGCCTGGTGGTGTGACTCTGGCACATTCAAGGATCGTCAACAGTACGGCTCAAAAATTCAGGAGTTAGAAATTTGACACCGCATATTCCACATGATAGTTTTGATTTCTATCTCAGCAAGTTTTCCTTATACTAAAATGGTAAAGAGAACGGGGAATTAGATGAAGACGTTACAAAAGTTTACTTTATTTCTAAGTATCAAAGAATTCATTTAGAAATAATATTCATAAATATGTATATTTATTCAATTAGGGGGTTCATTAAAAAAGTTAATGAGTGGCCTGTTTGTGTACCTCTGGCACATTCAAGGATTGTCAACAATACGGCTCAAATATTCAGGTGTTAGAAATTTGACACAGTATATCGCAAATGATAGTTTTGATTTCTGCCCCGACCATATTTCGTTTATAGTACTGAAAATGCTAATGTGAACGACGAATTAGACGAAGACGTTACAAAAGTTTATTTGTAAGTTTCAAAGAATTCATTCAGTAATAGTATTCGTAAATATGTATATGTATTCAATTAGGTGGTTCATTAAAAAAGGTCAATGAGTGGCCTGTTGGTGTACCTCTGGCACATTCAAGGATCGTCAACAATACGGCTCAAATATTCAGGAGTTAGGAATTTGACACAGTATATCGCAGATGATAGTTTTGATTTCTGTCCCGGCCATATTTCGTTTATAGTACTGAAAATGCTAATGTGAACGACGAATTAGATGAAGACGTTACAAAAGTTTATTTGTAAGTTTCAAAGAATTCATTTAGTGATAATATTCGTAAATATCTATATCTATTCAATTAGGTGGTTCATTTAAAGAGATCAGTGCTGGGCCTGGTGGTGTGTCTGTGTGTAGCTGACGACGTATTATGTTCCAAGTCCCTAGGTGGGTAGTTGGCATTCAAAATCGGAATAAATACGAGACTGTGGAGATAATTTTGTTAAAACTTCACTTTACAATACTTTATTACTTTTTATAAAATACAGAATAATGCAATATCCTTACTTTTAATTTTAAATCCCTACAGATAATATTTACCTTGGAAATCTGTTGGTTTGTGATATATACTGTTAATTAAATTCTAAGAAATGCGACTACAAATTGTTCCGTATGTGAAGTTATCTTGCAACACGAGCAATTAACCTTAGATTTAGTAAAACATTAATTACATTTAAATTATAATTAAATTTAAAACTGCTAATGTGATAACCAAATCACAGTTTAATTTAAAAGCAATTAATTCCCTGAAACAAAAATATTTTAAATCTTTTATCAGGAGAAATGTAATTTTGCTTTAAAACAGTTAAATTAAAATTTCTTTTAGAATATTTACTTCAAATAATGTTCTTTAAATGTACTGTTTGCAATTAATTAGCGATACAAATGATTTAATCTCTTTAAATTTTATTTAAAAGATACCATTTCTTACTAAATTTATCTTTCTAAAGAAGTTTTCCCTTTCAAGCTGACAACTTAAAAGAAGAGCTTATTTACTCCATAAATAAAAATTTGAAGGTGACATTTAAATATTTAAAAATGCTAAAATCTTACTATCATACTTAAAGCTTCGCTGAATGATCAGGAAAAAGTATTTAAATAATAAAATCTGTACTGAATCTTAATTACGAATTTCATACCTCTTAAAAATAAAATTTATATACATGTAAAGCAAAGCGTCTCAAAAATATCGCCTGCTTAAAATTGCAACGATGAATATGTTCTAATTAACACAGTATTTTTCAAAACTTATCTACTCTATGAATAAAAGATAACTAATTTGCGTCTCTCATCTCGCATTAGAATTTATTTCTGCAAATATTTCTTGCATACATGTCACTGATAAATAAGACAATCAATGATTATAAATATTAAAGAAATGTGAACGATTAATGCAAATGGAATTTTTATCTAATAAACATGCGACACGTCTCCTTCATTTCAAATTACCAAATTCATTAATGGTATTTTGATGAATCTGTTTTTGCATTAATCATTCAGATTAACCAAAATCCTTATTCTCCGGTTCGGAAGAAACAGGAGACAAATTTGACAAGGGTTTGTAAATTTTAGGTTTAATTATGAATGATTTTGGGGTGCAAAGGAATCCGGGAAAAAATTTTGTTTAAAATATTTCTCAGAGGAAACTGCTTAATTATTACTTTTTATGAATAATCAAACAAAATTGACACACAGAAAGTATACCATTATCTTTCGTTATATTTAACTCATTGTTTCGGTTGCTTTCTGAGGAAATATGCTTATCTTTCATTTTAGTGGTACATTAATTATTAAGTCAGATATTACAGGATATAGGATGCAGTACACAGAAAAATCGATTCAGAAAAAAAGTGTTATAGTCATTTAAATAAATGTTTTTTATTAAATTTTTAAATGATAGAGCACCTGGGAAAAACTCTCTTGTAATATGCCTTGAAAAAAAGAAAAAAACCTATTATTCTTAAAATTACCATCCTCTTGCTTAAAGTCTAATTATCCTTTTGAAGTTTGAAACCCGAGTTCAAATAAGAATTAAAGAAGATTGAATCAGTAGCAAGTGAAATTCTTTAGAGAGCAAATAATATCAATTGAAATCAATTTAATTAAACGAAAGCTGTATCTATATAGTTAAGTTGCTAAGCTGGTTCTTTGGGCAGTCCTTCATTTTAGTCTTAAGCGAAAGATTTTGATCTATAGATGTGTCAATTTGGTTTTTCTAACCGCAAATTCTATTAATTAGCGATAATTTACAATTAAAAATTGCTCTCTGCGCATGCTTAATGACATGTTTAAATCTGTCTTTAGATACTCACTAATCACGAGGCCGCAAAAACACATTAATTTGTTTCTACCCATGCTCTATGACATGTTTTAATATGGCTTTAGATACTTACTAAGTACGAGGTCGCACAAACACATTAATTTCTTTATTCCGAGGAATATCTCTAGCTCTTTCTCTATCATTTTTATTTATAATTATGTTTGTTGGATATAGAATTAAACCTGGTATAATTTGTGTATTAGTACAATTAATTACTATCCAGCCCTCTTTTTTTTGACAGGTAGTACCAACTAGTACACACACACACACACATATATATATATTTATATATGTGTGTGTGTGTGTGCATATATTATTGTCCAAATGAGGATAATGAATGAAATGAAGAAGCTGAAGAGTTATGGGTATAGAAATATAGTGTGGAGTTGTGTTGTTTAATGCAGTTTTCCCAAGGATTTCAATTAAGTATATAAAATACTAATGTATTTTAATAGAAATATAACATTCAAAGTAAAAAAATACATGTTTGTCTATACAAAAATAAAATGAAATCTATTAGTTAACTTTTAATAGTTAGATTATCTTTTCTAAGTTCTTTAAAAAATAAAGGTAATGATAACATGAATCGAGTCTCGATTCATAATATGGTTATTTAATTTGTATAGTTCTTCACAAGCAGTAAACATTATAAAAGCAAATTTTACTTCGCCATGTTTAACACTTAAACTGAAAATATTTCACCGCAGCCTCGTGCTTAGCTAAAAATAAGTATGTGAGGTCTTCAAACTATTTAAACTCTCATAGGATATACACTGAAGGCCCGATACGAAGTTACTGAAAAATCTATACTGGAAGAGTACATCAGCTAATTATAAAACCATTTGAATTCCTTTTATTTCAACTTGTAATCTTTTAACACGTTTGACCGCACATACGACAAACTCAACGCTGAATTCCTCTAGCTACACGCTAACGATGAAGAACATTAGCGCACTCCTCCACGTAGATCAACAACCACATGTCAAACCATCATGCTTCAACTACCCCAAGCAATTACAGCCTCGAATTTCCACAGCCTCTCCAAACTTCTGCAAGTTGAAATGCTCGTTGATTATGAATAAAATACATTCCTTACAAGATTTATATAAGCATTTTGAATAGAATTTAACACTAGCTGACGTTTCCAAGATTTTGCATGCGGAAGCAATTTATAGGCCTTTAATATTCCCCCGGGAGTTTACAAGGTAAAATTAACGACTGTTAAGAACGCCAAGATCTTCAGAGCAGTAACGTTGAGTTCAGTTCAATAAAGTGGATCTGTATGTGATATTTAATGCTAAATCATGATTTATTTATTGATCCTGTGAAGGGTTAACTGCATATACTGAGAATTGATTAACGTAACTTAACAAAAGTTATAACCATTCTCGGATAAAATTATCTTTTATTCCAACTATTACTGGCAAAATTACTTTATGGGTCGTAATGCACATATTCTAGTTTATATTGTTTTACTTACAGCCATTTTTATTGGTAAGGATGGCCTTGAGTTACGTTCTATTTATATGGTTTTGCTTATATTGCATCCGCCTATTCTACCATTAACTATCAAAAGGAACCTTTCAACATTCTCTTGAGAGCTTATGAGATCAGGTAAAAAATATCTGCTTCTCGTGCAGTTAATAAATTAAGTACTACGCATCAAACATTATGTTAGAAAAGAGGTTATCAAAAATTCATTTCACACACTTGTGTGCGAGTTCAATTTGTTTAAAAAAAAATCAAATATGTTTTTAGGAAAAAAAATCCTGGAAATTATTCTACTTAAACACAAGACACAGGCTAAATAATCTATTCGATTTCGAATATCCTTTAAAAGAGGTTTACCCACCCCCTCCCATTGTATACTTTATCTATAAAAACCACTTACGAAAACTCGGACACAGTGATTCCCCAGTAGCAAGGATTTTCCCTTAAAAGCTTCTTTTTCTTACATTTTCTTACGGGGAGAAAAAAGTATCTAATGCAACATTTGGTAAAGGGAGAAAAAGTTCGTGTAGATCACTTACTGCAGCCTCTGGCAGAAATGGGACAAAAGACACAAGGCCCCAGATGCCTTCTAGTTGTCATTCTCAGCCAAGGCTGTAAAAATGTGGAAGGTGTATAGGTTACTGAAAAGCCCCTCCCCTCCCCGCTTATCCATCAGGTCCATACTTCGATTCCCTTGACAGTAATATCAAATGCAGACGTAACTGAAGTAATAGAAGAAATAAATGACAGCCCCCTACCCTTCCCGGTACGCTTTTATATAAATATACTAGTACGCCGTTTAAACGTTCCTCGGTTATGCGCGTTTTATCAGCATTATGGATACTTTCACAGTTATATATTTCACAGTATATCAGCTAAATATGTATAAAAACCGTTATATATTGAGAGTTCACATATGACGCTCGGCTCTCAAATACTGTTGAATGATGTGTGCCTTCTTTTCTTTCCATAACTACAGAAATGGTAAATGAAAGCCACTGGCGGTTATTTCTTTGCTTTGTGGATCCATGCAAATAAAAATATTTTCATGTGATATTTGATTGGCGAATTTTTGTCAATGTATATGCAATGTTCCCACAAAATGTGAAAAAGTAAGCTTTATTTATTAAATAAGGATATTGAGATTTGTCATTTAGAGTAAATATCTCGCAATTTTTTTTTTCATATTGTATGCTCGGAGATTTTATTAAGGAATGAAAATTTTAAAATACCTTAAAATTTTACTTTTATGAATCAGCTATCTTCGTTAAACAGAGAAATATTTTAAAGACTTTGAAGATTTGCCGCGAAAAAATATGCTCAGTAATTCAAACAGAATATTTTCTGTACAAACAAATGAATTAAAATTCAGTTTTCCTCATTGAAAAATTATTTCATATAGTTTAAAAGAAACATAAATTCCACCAAATCTCTATAAAATAGCTTAAATTTCAATCCACACGGATTTCCATTTTCTGCTTCAATAAGAAATCATGCTACAGGAATTGAAATATTTGTCTCATAATTATAATTATTTGGTCTAATACTTGCATACTAATGGCATATTTCTAAAGTAAATTAACAGAAAAACCTTTTTCCTCCAATCTAGAAAATCTATATATAATATTTTCCTTTAGGGATTTGAGGCATGTATTGCAGTCTGAAACGAACAAAATTTAATTGTATTTTTTAAAACGATAAATTACAAAGCAGGAAGCATCTACGAATTTATTAATAGAATTTAGTTCTCAAAAATAGCCAGCGTTTATTGTATACTTCTCGGGAAATTGGATAGATTTTTCACTTGAAAATAAGTATATTCACAAGGATTAAAAACGTCGGTTTGGAGTATTAATCCTTTTATAATAAAATTTATGTAACTATAAATGTTAGTTGCAAGATTAAAATTATTTTTTTCTTATTTAAGAAAATTCGAAGCGTTTGTCCGCTCAGACGCGCTGTCAAACCTTCATTATATATATATATATATATATATATATATATATATATATATATATATATATATATAAGTATTTAGACACCTGTGATAGAAAAGATAAACAAAATTTATTCTTATTCAATAGTTGTTAGAGCCTCCACGAAAGGAAATTACAACCTGAACCCTTGCTTTCCACAAGTCCTTCTATGACGGCTAATGGTATTTTCTGCTACACGGCTTGAAGAAGACATGCAACTTCCTTCACCGATTTTGGACGATTGTTGCACCCCTTCATTCGGCAATCCAACGCGTCCCAGAAGTTCTCGATAGGGTTCAGGTCTGAGCTCAGGATAGGGTTCAGGCAGGCCAGTCCATTCGATTATGACCATTGTAACTAATCCATGGTGGACCTCGCAACATGACAGCTGGCGTTGTCGTCCTGGAAGTAACATGGGTCCAATCCGTAAAACTGCCACAATGTAGGAAGCACACTGTCATCCAAAATAGTGCAGTAGGCGTCGGCATTAAGTTTATCATGAATTGGGATCAAGGGTCCCAGTCCATACTAGAAGAAACAACCCCAGGCCATAATCCCACCTAACGCCGAACTTTACTGTGGGCACAATGCTTTCTATCAGGAGGCGTTCTCCAAGAAGACGACAGACCCAGACTCTGCCATCCGAACGGTAGAGGGTGAACCTTGATTCGTCGCTCTAGAGAACCCTTTTCCAATTATCTACGGTCAACTTTCGATGTGCTTTGCACGACATTAACCAAGCAGTGCCGTTTGATTTTGTGATCAAAGGCTTATGGGCGGCAGCACGGCCATGAAAACCAAGCAGATGTGCTTCCTTACAAATGGTATTCATCGAGACAACGCTCCTGGATGCTTGTTGAAACTCCTGGTGCATGTGGACCATCGGTTGGGTGCGGTTCTTCCGAATTTATCTGGACAGCCACCGTCGGTCTCTATCTCCCAGTTTCGTGGGTCTGCCGAATCGGGGCACATTTCGACAATCACCGCTCACCTTCCACTTCTGAATCTCATAGGCCATTTTTTATTTTTGCCATTCAGTTCGCTAGATATGTCCCTTAAGGATCGGCCATTTCCGTGTTCCCCGACGATTACACCTTTCTCGAAATCAGATAATTCTGCACTTCATGGTATATTGTATGCTACTAATGCCAATGTTGTTTCCTACACGATATTTAACGGTGGAGGGAGTGACGTATATCAAGACCACAGATATCGTCATTTGCATGCGTATCCAAATACTTATTGGTAAATAGTTTGTATTATATATATATATATATATATATATATATATATATATATATATATATATATATATATATATATATAACAAATTCACGGCGCAACAGTCCGATGTGGACCAGGGCCGGCGGTACCTATCTCCGCTTTCGTAACCGTGGGCTTGGGGTGCCATACAGCATATGTCTTAGTCAAGTGGTCAACCTGACGTGGGACCCCCAGAGTTTAGTTCCCAAGCATGCTTGGTCCTCATTTTATCGACCCACTGAAGGGATGAAAGGCTGAGGCGACCTTGCCCAGTCACAGGGTTGAACCCTGGACCTGTGGGATGGCAGCTTGAAAATATATATATATATATATATATATATATATATATATATATATATATATATATATATATATATATATATATATACTGGGTGGTTATAATTAAACTTCCCCTATAAACGGCATCCTACAGCACAAACGGGTGAACGGAATGCAACGAAATTTTGTATATGGGCTATACACGAGATGCGCTCACGGAATTTCGAAAAAAAAATAGTTCCAAAATGTCCACCAGAGGGCGCCTTTTCGGGGAAAACATGAAATTTAACACAATAATAGACCAAAACGGAATACATAAACAATATTAACATTTATTGACTAGTTTCTGATCACCTTGTCATCGAACCACATTAAGTAAAGGTAAGGGAGAAACAAAAACAGTTCAGTTTGCAGAAACAAGAACAGATTAGGACGAAATTGCACAAGAGGAGCAGTTGTTAATCGTGTCCAGGACGATGTAGGGAAAGCTGATCCACGTGACCACCTTCATTCACCTGCAAAATTTCAAGTCGATGGACAGTGTGTTCAACAGCAGATCGTAACTGATCAGTTGTGAGGCTTCGCACATAAAGCGTCATGGAGTTCTTTAAGTCATTCAACGTCGCAACACCTCCAGAATACACCAGACTTTTTAAATATCCCCATAACCAGAAATCGCACGGAGTTAGATCCGGCGAACGTGATGGCCATGGATTAGGAAAGGAGCGACTAATAACATGTTCCTCTGTGAAGTGTTGGAGCAATAACGCCTTCCCGGACCCATGGATATGTGGGGGCTCACCATCCTGCATGAAAATAGTCGATATAAGGACCCGCCTTTGCTGAAGTTTCGGCACAAAAAACGTCTGCAGCATGTCATGGAACCGACGGCCCGTAACGGAACATATGGCAGGCCCACGTTCACCGATTTCCTCAAAGAAGAATGGCCCAAGGATGAATGTCGCCGTGAATCCACACCAGACAGTGGCCTTTGGAGACTGTAGGGGAAATTCAGTCTGGATCCGCGGATTTTCCTTAGCCCAAATTCGGCAATTATGTGTGTTGACTGTCCCATTGAGGTAGAAAGGAGCCTCGTCGCTCCACAGAATACTCCAATGCCATGACAGATTAACACTCATTCTGTTAAGAAAACTATCTGCGAATGAGAGACGTTATGGCATGTCCCTATGAAGCAGTTCCTGGGTATGGCGGATCTTGTATGGGAAGTAGTGCATTATGTTTCTGAGTACTTTTCGGACGGTGCTGTAAGAATAACCTGTCTGTCGAGAAACCGCACGCGCGCTACTGCTCCCAAACTCTGATGTCTGTGACTGTGCGTCAACAGCTGTCTTGACGGCATCAACAAGTACCGTTGTGACACGTTTACGGCCTTTTCCAGGTTGAACTCCTAATTTCCCCGTCTCTTCAAATCTCTTAATCATGGCCCGGATACCTTTAGTAGACATTGGTCCACGCAATAGGTTCTTTCTACGACGAAATTTACGAACTGCAGCAGAAGCATTCCCCTTGTTTTCGTAAAACAGCTTCACCAATAACGCACGTTCAACTAAAGAGACCGTCATTAGTACAGCCGGAAACATGTACTTAAACATGACAACGTCTGCAAAAGTTTTATACCCTAACGTGTTTTGCATAAAGCTTCCTCTTCTTCCCAAGCATGCAAATCTCACCATTTTTCTCCTACAACTGACAGCTTTTCCCGGTTTTACATTTTATTACTCATAATTCTTGTTCTGGATTGTTAATATTGTTTCTGTATTCCGTTTTGGTCGTTTATTGTGTTAAATTTCATGTTTTCCCCGGAAAGGCACCCTCTAGTGGACATTTTGGAACAAATTTTTTTTTTCGAAATTCCGTGAGCGCATCTCGTGTATAGTCCATATACGAAATTTCGTTGCATTCCGTTCACCCGCTTGCGCTGTAGGATGCCGTTTATTGGGGAAGTTTAATTATAACCAACCGTTATATATATATATATATATATATATATATATATATATATATATATATATATATATATATATATATATATATATATATTTATTTATTTATGCATGGGGTCTTTTTCATAAACTATGTTAGGTATTTAAAGTAAATGACATAGGTTCACTTTTTGAAGTTCTATGGATTATGCAATGCTTTTAAACATAAAAATTGCAAATACTGATATAATATTCTTTTTCTATTTTATACGCTACCAGGAAGGATTGATAGCATTTACATCTTATTTAAGGAATAGATACCCTTCACTATAACTTCTACAATATTTGTGTAATCTTCTTAAAGCAAAATTTATGTTTATAATTTTTAATAAACAGAAAATATGAGAACTTGAAATAGATGCCAATATGTTGAAAGTATTCATGAATTAATAAGAAATTGAAAAAAATAAATAAAATGGATGTTCTATGGAATACCCGCATATGATTTTCAAAAAAGAGTATTTTAGTAATCACAAATAGGATGAAATGATATGTTTTTCAATTTGAAATGCTATAAGAAACGAAATATGAGCTTTCCTACTTTTTAAAAATTATTCAATATTATATATATATAGACTTCGAAAAATGATATGATCTTTTTGTGAGATTATACGAATCTTTTTTTGTCTCCTAGAGAAAATTATAAAAAATTATAAAGTACATAGAAACTTGAAATCAGAAAAATCGGAATATGATCCCTTATGTACCTCATATATTAATCGAAATCATCACTTTTTTTATGCGAATATTCATGAAATCGAATAATATTTTTTATTCCCTGTAATAATTTTATTTTTAAATATGAACATAGTTAAAAAATTTTAAAACACAGCAGAACATTATTTTATGTAGCTATGGCTCAAAGCTAACTTTATGTAGATATTTTATCTAATATGTTTAAAATCCTTATATAACTATCATATCTAATGTATGATATAATATATGATCTCTAATATATATCCAACATATGATCTCTATATATCTAATATATGATATCTTATCTAATAATCCTTTATCTAATATGTTTGAAAGTGATTCCCTATTGGCAGTAGTTAACTATTATGTGAATGGTAAAAACATTTCAGCAGTGATTTCTTTCTTGATTTATTTAGAAATTTCATGTACAGTCATGTATGATTATGTTAGAAATTTCATGTATGGTCGGAATGTAATTATTCTTACTCTCTTAAAAATGCGTTGTTTTAGGTATTTATAAATAACGTTATCTCCATGTTTTATAATCTTACTACATCCTTTCCCTTAAGTGAAAAAGAAATTACGCCTTTGCGATTTCTTTCTTATACAGAACATTCATGGTTGGTTTTGAGAAATTTCAGACATGCGATAACATCATGTTCTAATAAACATTTACCAGGATATAATTATATGATAACGTATTACTTGTGTACCTCAAAAGAAAAAATAGATATAAAATACTACAACGCCGAAAGAAAATCAACATGACTCATGACCACAGGAATGTATAAGACCTTCTTCTAGACGAAAAACTAAAAATCTCCGTAGTTTAATTACATCCATTAAATCCTATTTATATCTCTTAATTCTCTAAATATCTCATTTTTGCAGTAGACAGAGTCGTTTTTTTAACAATCTCAGTTTTTCGGTTATCTGCGCTGTTATATGCATTACTTAGCACGGATATTAGAAAAAAATCAGAGTATTTTGAAGTGGCGTTACATTCTATTTGCACCATAAATCTGGAAAAAGGTTCAGTCTCAAAATAATACAAATAATGGATAAAAATAAAGGAAAAATGTGTATACGCCTACTTCCATGTACTCAGAAATTTTTCATGTCAATCTCAATTCTCTCAGGATTTATAAAAATAGATTTGACGCATAAAATTTAGCAATAATCAACAACCGAGTGATGTATCACATCCGTTTTCAGAGTAATGTCCAATATTTTAGTTAATACAAATATTTCTATATTATAACTTTATTTAAAAGTATTTTTATGCTAAGAATAGAAAAAATTCAGTAATTTTAAGTACTACCTACATATTGAGGATTAAAAATTTCAATTCAAATTGTAGCCGTCGTCTAGAAAATTATTTGTTTAACTAAAATTCAAATCTAATGTATTTGGTATATAGCTTTCAGTAAGACATTAAAATTACATCGAAATAACAGAAACAGTGTTTTATTATACGATATAACAATTTATATAAATAATTTTAATGCAGTACATATTAATAAGAATGCTACGCATAGAAGAACATATTGTTTGTCGCTTTCTTAGGAAATATTTCCACTTTACTTTAATCCTCTGGATTAAATATATCCACAATTTTAGTATTTTTCAGTTTAACACGAGTTTTGGCCTTTGTTCGGAGCTCATAAGTTGTAAAGAGTTGATCAAATAAAAATAAAGCAGAGGAAATCACTAGAAATTTCAATGAGTGTTCGAATTCAATATAAAAAGAATAAAAACCGTAGATAATAAAAATGGGGTAGTACCAAAAAAAAATTCTCTAAATCTCCCCTTTCTGAATTAGATTGAATAAAAAGAAACAACAGCCATCTATCCTCCCATTTTCTTGAGGGGAAATGGGAGCAGAAGTTCCCCGAAATCTCTAGCGCCCAAAAGCGTCATAAAAGTGCCTACAGTACAGCCAGAGGGGAACACAGGCAATTTACGGCAATAAGGTAAACTCGATGTAAAAAAAGGAAGTTCTCAAATATTTCAGTTTTAGCTCTTTGGAATACAAAACGAAAGAAATCGTAATCATGTAGATAAGAAAAATAATCAAGATATAAGTACAGATAATTTCTTTAAAATTATCACTTAATTGATTGCTTCTTTTATTTTATTTTGATGTTGTTCAACAAAGTTATAAATTAAAATCAATTTAACTCTGTTTGAAGAAAGGCAAGATCTCAAATATTTCAGTTTTGGCACTTTCGAATAAAAAACGAAAGAAATCGTAATCATGCAGATAAGAAAAATAATCAAGCAATAAGTACCAATAATTTCTTTAAAAATTATCACATAATTCATTGCTTCTTTTATTCTATTTTGATGTTATTCCTTAAAGTTATAAATTAAAATGAATTTTACTCTGTGGGAAGAAATGTAAGATCTCAAATATTTCAGTCTGAGTTCTTTCGAATACAAAACGAAAGAAATCGTAGTCATGTAGATAAAAAAATATCAAGTTATAAGTACCGACAATTTATTTGAGTATTTTCAGTTAATTGAATGTTTATTTTTTTATTTTGACATTATTCAATAAATTTATAAATTAAAATCAATTTACAGCAATTAGGTAAACTCAACGTAAAATAGGGAAGATCTCAAATATTTCAGTTTTTGCTCTTTCGAATACTAATCGAATGAAATCGTAGTCGTGTAGATAAAAAAAGAAAAAAGTCGAGTTATAAGTATCGACAATTTTTTTCAATATTATCAGTTAATTGACTGCTTATTTGTTTTAAATCAACATTATTAAAAAAAGTTATAAATTAAAATCAATTATTGCAATAAAGTAAACTCGACGTAAAAAAAGGGAAAATCTCAAATATTTCAGTTTGAGATCTTTCGAATACGAAACGAAAGAAATCGTAATCGTGTACTCAAGAAAAATAATCGAACTATAAGTACCTACTATTCCTTTAAAAATTATCAGTTTATTTATCTTTTATTTTATTTCAACATTATTCAATAAAGTTATAAATCAAAATCAATTTTCGGCGTTTTAAAAGAGATCGTGAATTAATCCAAGGGTTTTTGTGCAGAGATTATACCACCTGACTAGAAAAAATTATGCAGGCATTCTAAAAAAGACTTTTTTTCTTAAAGGTCTACTTAAGAAACTGAAAGATTCTTTTTTAATAGTCACTCGTTTCACAAAAAAATCGTCACAAATTTTGCCGCATTTTAAAACTTTTTTAATAATTCTCTCTTCAGAAAAATTTAAATAATCCAAGAATCAGAAAACAAAAATGCAACTTAGATCTCTCAAGTTTGTCTCCGGAAATACTACGAAGAAAAACATTATTGATATATCAACTTTCTCTTCATAAATTTAGGAGAAAAAAACTTTGGATTTTTTTTTTTTTTTAAGAATCTGAACTTCGTTTTTAAAAATTTTACCGGCAAATGGATTTAGAAGAAAATACATTTGAGATTTCAACTTTGTTTTCGGAACACGCACATCGAAAAAGTGCTTATAAAACTTAAACGATTTCCGATTTCTTTAACTTTTCATTTCTTATAAAAACTTTAGGCCTAATGAATTTTATTTATTAAAATTCATTTACTTGATTTTCGATTTCAAGAATTTGAATGTACGATATAAAATCGACCGAAAACCAACCACTATTGTATATATGTCTTTATTAGCTTGGAGCAGGATAACAAGAATTTTATAAACAAATTTTAACTACAGGGTGGTCATAAAAACTTTGCCGATATATGGACCTCTAGCGGCTGTTCCGTTCAACCGATCAAGATGAGATTTCAGATATAGTTATTCAGAGGTATGAGATCGGGATTTTGTGAACGGCACAAAGTGGCGATCACGGTTATGGTTATAGGTACAGGAACTCGAAATTTTCGAATGGCAACGCCCACTTTTTCCCGTCGCAAAATACTCAGCGCATGCGAAAACCTTAAATAGCATTGGAACGGTAAGTGTATCGCAAAAAAACGGACACGTTATGCACGCACAAAAGACAGTTCTGCGAACGGCCTACAAAAGCAAGATCGGGGCGCACGGAGGAAATTTGCATATGACAAAGGCAAGATACCAATCACTGATAGCAACACATATCACACAAAAGAAAACTTTTATTTGGATTACACATTTTCCACATGTGTTCCATGATCGAGTTTTTGTTGTCGGTTCGCAGACCTGTTTTTTGTGCGTGCATAATGCGTCCGTTTTCTGTGATGCACGTACCGTTTCAACGCTTTTTAGGGTATTCGCGTGCGTTGAGCATGTTGCGACGGGAAAATGTGGCCATTGCCATTCGAAAATTTCGAGTTTTTGTACCTATAACCGTAACCGTGAGCGCCACTTTGTTGCCGTTCACAAAATCCTGAGCTCATACCTCTGAATAACTATACCTGAAATTTTATCTCGATCGGTTGAAAGGAACGGCCGCTAGAGGTCCATATATCGGCAAAGTTTTTTTATGAACTCCCTGTATAATGTGCTCACCTGGTGATGTTTATTAAAATGCTAGCAGGTGCTTTAAATTATTTTTCTTGACTTATTTTTCATTTTTTGTTTAAAATAATATTTTTCTTTAAGATTAAAGTTGAAAATATTATTTAAAGATACTTCCTTTTATGTATTCTAGCGAAGTTTTGATTTAAGAGATTTTGTTTTCTGTATTCTAGAGAGGAGCACTAGTGCAAAAATGTCTAAACTACCTGAGGTACTTTTTATTATACAGATGTAACAGCTAAAATAATCCAAATAACTAGATGTACACTTATTGTTTTAAGTCCGATTCATCACTCTTTTGAAAGCTTAACTTCCATAACACCATATATACACTATATATGGTGTTATGGTGTACTCCAGGGGTGTCAAACTGAAAGGCTACCTTGGGCCAAACAAACAAGGTTTAACTATAGGCGGGCCACAAAAAAAAATCAATATTAATAGAAAAGTAGGTTTATTTACCGAATTACAGTATATTCAACACAAACATATGTATTTTGTTTAATAATAGCAAAAAAGAGTATCATTAAAAAACATTTAGAGAATTCTTCCTATCTTATTATAATTCTGCATCGGTTATTTTATTATATATTACTGTGTGCCAATATATTGGCCGGGCCGCAAAAATGTTCGTCGCGGGCCGCGAGTGTGACACCCCTGGTGTACACCATATATGGTGTAACCATGTATGACACATATACACCATGGATTCCAATTGAATAGTGCTTCCCTTCTATAAAGACTTAAAAAAAAATTTAAATGAAAAAACAAATTTTTTTTAAAGATATATATTATGATAACCTTGAAAACCCAAATATGACAAAAATCAGAATACACTCTTAAAATTTTTCAGCTGGACTTTAAATTTTAAAAGATTGGGTTAGATGTGTCACAAGTACCCATGTAATGTCATGAAGATACTTATTGCTTTTACAGCAGTAAATAAGATAAAATCGCAGTCCTTTTTGTTTTACCAATTTTCCATAGGTCATACTTACTAAAGTTTTAAAAAAAGGTATTTAAATAATTGTGTATTGATTGTGAATTACTTCTGGAGGGTTGAAGCTGAGAAAATACTGTCGAAAATTCAGATGCTGAACACATTCAAAATACTTGCAGAAATTTAGCCGTGAGACGGGTAGAACATAATATTATCTTAGGATTATTTTTTCGACCCTTTGAAGGATATTTCTATTAGAGTATTGTTTTCCTTACGCTTCTTCATAACTTACTGAAAATTTAAAACTGCCATATTTTAAATAGAAATTTTCAAATATGTTGAGTTTTGTAAAAGTGTAACAAATGAATAAAACAAGAGAAAAAAAGTTAGGTACTGTAAAATCTTGACTATAATACGCACCCGTGTATAATACGCATACTTGATTTTGCTAGAAATTTTCGGAAAAATTTAAAATTCGATTATAATAAGCATCCATAACTTTTCAATATTTTATTTAAAAATTTAACAAATACTTATTAACATAAATAAAATTTGTAATAAATCTAGACGAATACGTCAAATTCAGTAGAAAAGGAACTTTTAATTCAAAACAAACAATGCTGTCATATTTTCAGTCTTAATCACTTTCTCTATAATATTGCTCATGTACTGTTTTTCGTTTATTCGATGTTTAAAATTACATTTTTTTGTACACAAGTATAATACGCATCCTCATTTTTGCGGACCAAAATGTGAATAAAAAGTGCGTATTATACTCAAGATTTTACGGTACATTTGGTTGGATGATAATCCTCTATCTGATCTTTCTTTTTTTAATGATATGATTTTCTAGAAATTAGAGACAGACAAGAAATTGAGAACAATAATCTGCATATAAAACTATATCCTTATTGATTTTTTTTTCTTTACCCATATTCACCCTAATCTTTCATCCACATAGAGACTTGAGATAGTAGAATTATTTTCATATTTGCAGGAAAATTTAATCAAGGAACTTCATTTATTCGATGAGGAAATTGATAGAATGTATATGAAAATTTTCAGTTTTTTTATTGTTCATTGAACTTCAAGCTACGCTGCAAGCAATACAATATTCAGTGCAACAATATTAGGCGCGCTGTCTTCATAACTAATTATAACTGACATAGAAATAAAGTTGAAAAGAGTATGATAAAGTCTAACTTATTATAACTTGATTATATTTTTATAATAATATATATTATTAGACTTTATAACTGCAGCAAAGAAAGCACTGTAAATACTGAAAATATTATTTTCGAAATTGTTTACGGATTATAATAATATATTAAAAACTGGTCTAATTATCAGTAATATTTTTAATTTATTTAAAAAAACACGATTAAATTTATAAATATGGCAACACTCTGTTGGTACCAGAAATTATGAAACCAACTGAAATCATAGTTTGTAATATACTATGACTAAATTTTGATATACTACGTAGATTTTTCTTAATTTTTATGTTAAAATATATTAACACTTTTACGTTTTTTTCCCAAGGACATATGCTTGAAGACTATATTTTATTCTAACTGTTACCTTTTTCGTGAAATTGTATTAACAGTACTTAAAAGTGCATTAAATTAAATGTTAATTAATTTCAAGTTTTATCTTTGTCGTTTATTCTCGCATGTGGTTACTTTTAGTGCATCTCGAAATACTTAGAAATTTTAGAGCTACTTAACCTCTCAAGAATTTTACTTTATTGTAACTAGTATTTATGAAATATACTATGGTGCCTGTCTTTAATAATACCCTTGACGCGCCAAATTTTATGACACATTTACTTAAAGTAAGGAGGAAAAATTCAAAATGAGAATAGGCGATGATATACAGTCGAACCTCCATATATCGAAGTAGCAAAATGCCGGAGAAAAATTCGATATATAGAAATTTCTATATATAGAATTGATCTTAGTTTTATCATAATTGTCCTAAAACATTAAAATTAAAGCTAATTTTGGTATACGAAAGTCCATTTCCAATTTATATGCGAATCACATTAAATGAAAGTTACTCGTAATAACTAAACAATGAATTAATGTGAAAGATTTATTGAGTACTATATACCTTTAAAAAAAACAATAATCCAGACAGTGGTTGCAGTGATCACAGTTACATTCTTTTAAAAAAAAACTACGGATATCTTGCTGAACAGCCAGTTTTGCGGAAAGTTCATCAAGGAAATGCTCGCATTTATTCAGTCCATTAAAAACTTCATCAGGGACATTTTCCACGAATTGAA
Organism: Dolomedes plantarius; assembly: GCA_907164885.2. Classification (NCBI taxonomy): domain Eukaryota; kingdom Metazoa; phylum Arthropoda; class Arachnida; order Araneae; family Dolomedidae; genus Dolomedes; species Dolomedes plantarius. The sequence continues at coordinate 130,997,296 of OU015501.1, forward strand.
GTCAACGAAGTATTGTTTAAAACGCCAAAAATTGGGAGATTTTATTCTAAAGTGTAATAAAATCTCCCAATACGTCGTGAAAAAAATTTCGATATATAGAGATTTTTTCGATATATAGAAACAGTTTTTCTATGTAATGAACATGGAGATTTGCTAAGAGTTCGATATATAGAAAATTTCGATATAGGGAAGTTTGATATATGGAGGTTCGACTATATATTCCTAGCGTGTGCCGGGTAGAAAAGGAGACAGTAAAAGTATGCTGCATCACAAAGCTACGATCTTAGCAGAGTGATTCGACAAAATTAAACGTATTGCGTAATTCCTTGGTATGTCATAACTCTTATTAATCATGCAGTATCTGCACTTCGTTAGAGTCTAGTAATTACAGTTAGAGCCTACTTATTAGACCTTTACGTAAATTACAGGAGCAGTACGATATGCATTTAAAAAAGACTCCTTTACTTTTAAAATTCTGACTGTTAAAAACAAAGAACTCACTGGCAGAAATGAAGAATGTTAACTAATCTAATTGGGAAATTTATTTTTACAGGACGAATTATAAAAATTTCAAAGGGCGAGGATTAAGAGAGAAAAGCTTTTAAAATATCAAGCAAAAAAGATAATAATACTCAGATAGTAATATCAATGATAAAATACTGAGAACTTAAACGAAATTAACTGATCACCATTATATGATTCCATAAAATCCTCATATTCTTAAGTGGACAAGGAACTTTCAATCTTTTTCTCCTTTAATTTTCAATATTTTACTCTATATCACCCATGAGTATAATTTATATTTTTTCCTACTACATTGAAGATACTTAGAATTCACAAATAAGTATTTTTGAGTATTATATATATATATATATATATAAGTATTTTATTATATCAAAAATTTTTTCAAAAATGCTCGAATTTTTCAAAAGGCTCCCTGCGTAATTATTTTCTTCCGATATCTTCCAAATTTCTCATAATTGTTAATTGAAGTGTTTGTCACAAAACTGTGCATTAATTCTTTGAAATCACAAATATTTTTCAAATTTATAAACCATAAAATAAAGTAAAAACATAAAAAAATAACAGGAAGAGTAGAAAAAAATTATTTAAGACTAGATTCATACAACAAAAAAAAATTAATGCGCATTTATATTTATATACATATCGTGAATTTATAATACTAAATTTAAGAATTTTAATTAATATAAAATGCTCATGGAGACTTTTGAAAAACTTTAGCTGTTTTCCAATTTTCTTTTGAAAAGCAGGCCTTATTCTGACAAAAATTCCTTATTTTGAATTCTAAGGGTTTTCACTATAGTAAAATAGAAAATTGATTTTTCTCATTTTGTATACAGATTTAAAAATTAAAAATTAAAAATTTCGAATTTGAAGGTCCCTTGTCCCCTTAATTATTTATTTCTGTATGCGCAAAAGAATAAAATTTTTGTGTAGAGTTATCATCAGACATGTTATTATTATTAAGTGATTAAGTAAATTTATTCTTACAATTTCAATATATATTTGTCTATATTTTATGTATACGTAAAAAAAATTATTTTTGTAGATTGAAACGCCACAGAAAATACAGGAAGGCAACACTTACAAAAAGCAAATTAATTTAAATTTTGATGATTAAAAAAATAAAATGGGCTACTGCAACACTAGAAGCCGCTACTAGCTTTAGGACTCAGTTATAAAGAATGATAGCATAAATCGTCGTATCATCAATTTATTTTATGAAGGGAAATATTTCCTCACATATGCATCCTATTGTGATTATTGTATTTTATACGGAAAAATAATATTATAAAGATGAAAGGAAGAGGGATGTATCCCACAAAGTAAACGACATCTGCATCTGACGGTTTTATCCCTTTGACGTTTGAATCAATTTCATCTTTATGACGCATACAATACGTTCATAATACGGAGATAATATTGTCGTTCTATATAAGCAATATACATCGACAAACAATATGAATAACTTAAACAGTATGAATTTAGCTATGGAATTCTTGCATTTATACCAGTAAGGAATAACAGTATGCCTAACATTATATGTTATGTAGGCTTTTTGATTAAAAAAATCGCAAGGAAAGTAATTAAAACCAGAAGTTTAAATGTGTTCTGAAACAACCTCAGATTTGTTCGTTCTGAGACGGATCAGTACGCAATTATGACGATCAATTTTACATTTCTTTTCTTGTGAGATAAAACACTGTGTTGCACTACAGAAATTAATCACTGACTCAAGAAAATGTGCTGAAGCTTTCATGTTAGTATATGTTTATAAACGGATAAAATATCTATCTCGTAATGATTGGAAAGTTTGATATTAGATTACATTCATCAATGAAATGAAACAAGTAATCATTTTCATCGATAGTTTACCTTAGAATTTTTAAACGCTATATTTTAATTTTTATACAAATTTCATTATGAGTATTTTTTCCCCAATGCGGGAGGCACTTGTAATCAAACATTCGCCCTTACTACGCCGCAATTTTACTGTCCATTTTATTATGGGGGCACCATATAGGTGGACAGCATTACCCCCTATGAAGGGACGACACGAACGGAAGCATTTTTATTGGCGTAACGCCGGGATTCGATCTGAGCACACTCAGCACCGAAAAGCAGCGCGCTGTACCACTGAGCCGCCACAAGCCCCTCATTATGAGTGTAAAAGAATGTTATTTGTATATTTATTAGTTTGTGACTATTTTCTATATTTCTTATTTGTATAAATGCATATATTGAGGCTAAAGCGGCGTTATAAATGAAAATTCTTAATATACACTTTTCTGAAGGAGAAGTTAAGTTTTTACAAAACTGGTACATAACATCGTACATCCTCAGGAGTAACTCCGTGCTGCAGTTCGATGCGTAGTAAGCAGGTATGCAGATCTTAAAGAAATTCATTTAAGAAAGTTGTTTGTCTCTCAATTCGATAAATTTAATGAAATATTGTTAAAGAGTCCGTCAAAGAGTTAGGAAAGACATTTAAACTGGAGAGGGGATATTTTAATATTTTAAGAATACTTGTTCACAGAGCGTACATTCATACTTTTATTTGGGGGGGACTGCACGAAGAGTCCTTCCACTTCTGCTGCGCCAAGATATCTGCCATGCAGTCGTAAAAAACCGAAGATATGCCTGCGTATTAACCCTTTAATTACGGGGCGCTATAGCATGTTTTCCAAGAATACGGGCCCAAGAATGAATATACATATATATATATATATATATATATATATATATATATATATATATATACAGTGGTACCTCGACTTACGAGTTTTTCGAGATACGAGCATTCTCTCGGTAGATTTTTTGCTTCGAGTTACGAGCTAAAATTCGGGTTACAAGCAAGCTTCAGATATCCCACCGCTAGATTGAGTAGCGAATGCCATGTTACGTGCTCATCAAATGAGAACACAAGAAGTGTATGATATTTACACCCTTTATGTACAATTATTATACAATTGTATACATATTATTCTGAGACTACTATCCAGTCTTAAACCGAGATTTTAACACTGAATAATTACCACCCGCGGCAGCTTGCTCTGCCCAAACTTGAGTCGCCCTCAGAAACCGAACAGCGGCCCAACCTCTCTCGCAGAGAGATAGCTTCAGTTCCCTCCCCCACACTGGAACTCCCCATGGGATCTAAGGGATGGGATGACCTTGGTCCTAGGATCGCAAGCTCTCCTCATTCTACAGATTCTGAGAAAACATTCTTCGAATTCTCAGAAAGAAGAATCTGGACATTACAGCCACAGTGAACGATGCAAAAATCGCCCAGCTTCCGTGTCTCACTCTTTCATTTAAAGAGAGTAGCTGGTAATAAAAGCAAACGTGAGGAAAGCGGGGCGAAAAGGTCAAGAAACAACGATTAAGATTTAATTTTTCAGTTCAGCCTTTCTCCTCCTCTTCCATCAGCATGTTCAAATTTGATCTTCAAGGTAAATGTTGCACATTATACTTAATAAAACAAATTTATTGCAGTACATTCTATTGTATTGCGTTTTATACAATGTTTGTCGTTTAGAAGCACATTTTTCTTATTTAAAAACATGTAACAAAAAATTGCGGTGTTTGGGGGGAGCCCGGGACGAATTAATCGCATTCCCATTCATTTCAATGGGGAAAATGGATTCGAGATACGAGTATTTCGAATTACGAGCTCCGTCATGGAACGAATTAAACTCGTAAGTCGAGGTACCACTGTATATATATATATATATATATATATATATATATATATAGAGAGAGAGAGAGAGAGAGAGAGAGAGAGAGAGAGACCCTAATGGCAGTTCTTACAAAGGGAGAGCTACATGTTGAACTCTTAAGTTTTTGGCGCGAAAAGTGGATAGTTTAATCTTTGTTGACAAACAACGATCCTAAACATATGGGTTCACCAAATAATACCACCAATTGCGAAAAAGGCTTGAAAGAACCGCCATTAGCCACTTTAAAAAAGAAGTTTTGCTGCTCGTCGCTTGGGGACTCTGCAGAGAAAGATGTAGTAAGTAAGAGAGTAGCATATAGGCAAGCAGAGAGAACGCATTCCATTTTGCGTCTCATAGGGTCTGGCGGTTTGTATGATTTGTAACTTGTATATAAATAAATAAATAAATAAGTAAATAATGTATCTATGGTGCCCAGTATAAAGGGCTTAAGTCAAAAACAGTGACTTAAATATACCAAGCTATTGTTTTTTATACCAATCGCAGAACAATAATTGCGACTTGAGTCTTTTGTACAAAAAAATGTACTTTTGTATACAAAATTGCTAGATTTTATTATTTTTTGCCTTTCATACAAGTGAAAATATTGGTGTTTTTTTTTTGTCAATACTAACAAATATCTAAAAATCTCTTTTTTTTACTTAACCCCATTATACCGGGCACCTTATATATATACGTTGTCCGTTTCGTACATTATCCCGCTTCCTACACCATTTTCTGCTGGTCCGAGGAAATTGCCTATACCGATAATGTTACATTATCCCAATATGTAAACTAAGAAGCAAATTTGCAAAAAAATTGTCAGTATTGAACGTGCTGCAGTTGAAATTGTACCTAAAAGCAAAAACAAGCAAATATTACACATTTTTTCCAATAATTCATCCGGTAAGTGTCAATTTTTGAATAATATGCTTAGATTATTTTTAACCCCGATTTTACGTTTTCCCGTTTCGTACGTCGTTTACCGCTGGTCCCAAGAAAAACGTAGAATCGGGGTTTCACTGTATATATATATATATATATATATATATATATATATATGTGTGTGTGTGTGTGTGTGTGTGTGTGTACGATGCACACGGTTACGGAGAACGGACCATGAATCATCAATCACGTGGCAGATCTCACAAGCAATTCTATAAATGCAACCCTTTTATTTCGTTATATAATTTAAACATTTAACAGAACTTACCACTAGAACAATTTATGGGATTTCTAGGAAAATTTATTCATTGTTTTTCATTAAAAAATTGCATTTTCTTAATTATATATATAAGTAACAAAAATCCATGAGAAATTGAGCTCTTTGATGTATTTTGTTTATAGTGAATAATGACTGATTGGCTGACTTAACGATGTATGTAGGAACAAAATTACCGCCCTTATCGCATTATTAGATATCTAGGTTGAAAGCTCCTTCGTCCTTGCCAAGGTGTCTGTCCTAATTTATCATCTTCTCTTAATTTTTGTATCTTCTCACTCCCATTGCTTTTCACCGAGAAATCTGCAATATAATCATCTAAGACGAGGTGAATTGAGTTTATCAGTTTTGCATTTTATCGCAGCATTGCGGACGTATTTTGAGCGAGGAAAGCGTTTAAATAAGTATAAATACTGAATAATTACAATAATAGTTATATTCCGAGTATAAAATGTTACCGCTTATTCAGTTCAATTCTTATTAATTCTATTCTTATTAATGTTGCATATTACCTCAACAGAAAATAAAAAAAGTATCTTGCCTTTTCTTCTTTGAATTAAAACTGAAAATTTTCTTTCTATGCTGATTCTGACGTTTTCAATATTTCCAGTTATTTCAATTTGAACGTTTCCAGTAACGTTGAAAATAAAATGAGATTATTTGCTCAATTTTCTTTCGGTCATCGAGGGTTTTTTACGGTTTACGTGTCACGGAAGTGGTGTGTTGGAAATTGAAGGACCAAACAAATTTTTAGTAGACTCCAATTTAAAAATAACATGTAACTTGATCGTGTTCAACAGCATCTAAAGTCACCAACCTTGAAATAAATTGTCGTCTCATCAGCCAACATTCTCGATTTTATTTTTTTCCTCTGCGTAAACTGTCTGGTCTCCAGCAAAAGAATTTCTCATCCTTCAAAATGTTCTTATTATAATATAAAAGGAAAACAGGTAAACAGGTTCAGAATATATTTTTTTCCAATCTTCATTGCGAAAAAAATTGTAAGGAATTAAAATTGAACACTTTGATTGTCATTGCAGTTAAAGGAATTTCTGAAAATGTAAGAATAGCCCTGAATAAGGCTATTGAACGTAATTTGTGTGCTAATTTAAAAATATGCATTCCGTTTAATCAGAGGGATAACACAATGCAATAAACAATCTCTCGAGGAGCATAACTACCAGAAGGTTAATATATCTAGAAAATCAATTGAAATAATTAACATTTTAATTTCATTTAGTGAGGCCATACTCTTTTAAACAAAATCTCCTGTAAATTGCATCGTGTAATGGATTTTGAAATAATTATCTATAAGTTTTAAAGTGTATTGTTTAATTACGCGTTTACTCTGGTATAGTAAATCATTAAAGATCGAATTAAAATATTTCAATTGATTGAATATTCGCAGAATATTTATTGTTTGTTTATGAAATTAACGAGAAGATATGCAAATCTTTCCTTTAATATATACTCTCCAAGCAATAGGATGGCTTCCAAATACAAACATTCTAGAGAGTTTATGTACCCTAAATACCAAGCACTTTTTAGTTTGAAATGTATATAAGCTATTTACCTGACTGTTTCATTAGATACAAATATAATTAGGGGAAGCAATTTTGAATTTTATGACAATAAAACAGTATGTACTTCATATTGTATTTATAAGCGTTGAGAGGGATTTCACATCTTGGCAAACGACTAAAATAACACAATTAACGTCTTTGGTGAGAGTCATCTCTGCGAATTTCATTACAGAATATTTTATGAATGAATATGTAGATACTAAATTTTAGCATTGACAAAATTATATTTACTTTAAAAATTAAATTTTTCTCTCTATATTAAATTGTTCAGTTTTGGGAAAGTGAATCGACACAATGTATAATTAGCAACGCAAAATGTATTTCTCTAGTGCTAATTTAACTCGATTTTGTATATTATAAGTGTGTTGTTTTCAGTAAGATATACAATTTATTTGTATGCAATGCATTGTACAGTACATAGTTCTTTTATGGATTTTTCGTGGCAAATCCGGTAAATTTATTGTCAGGGTATTCATTTAGATTTTTTTCTTCGTTTGAGAACAAGTTTCAAATGCTTCCAAAATTACAGCGTATTTTGAAATAGGGTAAATGGAAAGTTCAGTCACAACCACAATTAGTATCGGAAGAAATATGATCATTCTCAGGTCTTCAGAATAACCTAACAAAACCATAACAAACTGGCTGAACATCCGTGCTTCGCTCCGGAGTACATTCAAATTAAATACAACAGTCAATGTATGCAATTAATGCCCCTAAGAAAAAAAATATATATATATATACATATATATATATATCGTTTTCGAAGGGACCGACTGAACTAAACGATGGATGCGGGAAAACTATAGATGCGGGAACATACAAAAAAGTATTAACATACCTTAAAGTTTGATATCCCTAAAATATATTTACTCACATACATAAATGCATACATACCCGTAGAGTAACTGAAGATAAAATTACAAAGTTGTACTAGATAATAATAATAAAAAAAGAAATACATGCAGATACACAGGAATTTTGATTCAAATAAAAGTACTTAATCATCGTTTGTTTTTTAGCGGTTTTCTCTCCATAAGTAAACAATTTTTTGTGTTCAAATTGCATTCTTTTCGGTATCGGTTATTGTGTGAGAGTAAAGAAGCGGCAGCAGTAAATCGTTTCTAACTAGAACCATTCCATTGCACTGGATGGGGTCCGACATAAGACCGCCAGGAAGTTCTGCTTCCGGGTGAAACACTCATCGGCCAGTGTAGAACTGCAGTAATCAGAAACTTCTCACATACTAGACCAAACACCAGGGCGCCTCCATCCCAAGGCCAACAAAAAAGCTGACTGTAAGCCATTGCTGATAAGAACAGAAATGTTGAATAGTCGGTGAATTTGGAATGAGTTGCCGAAAATAGGGTACTCCAGGGGCTAAAGAATTAAAGAACACCAACGACGAACAAATAATGGGAGTGGTGCAATAAAGCGAAACCAGGCTAAACAAGAGAGAACAAAAATACGAGACCGTGATCTCAAATGTTCTGCTCATTGTTTAATTAGAGCGTCATTCTAGCTCAATCCAGACATTTATATTTAAGGTTCAGTTATTATGATAAAACGATCGATCCGATAAATTAATATAAAGCTGCGATATTCTGAACGAATATTGCGGGAAAACGATGGATCGAGGAACGATCCATGCGGTCTTTTTTGCTTGTTTTCTATGGAATTTATTCGGGACTGGGTGAATTAAACGATACATACGGGAAAACGATCGTTTAGGGAACGATCGATCGAGATACCACTGTATATATAATAAATACAATGGTCAATGTACGCAATTCATTTGTATGTTAAATATCTATAAAACATACTAATTTGAAGTAAATTCTTAAGAAACTTCCATATAAATTAACCTTGTGGTTAAATTTTGCTTTTTATCTTATTTTAGTATTTTTCTGCTAATTTAATTCGTTGTTATGCACGTGGTGCAGTATTAATTTAAAGTATCACAAAAAGAAAAGAAACCACGTGATCCACATTTAATGAATTAAATTCTAAAGACCAATCTTTAAAAGTTCCCCAAAAATCTGAAAATGAAGGTAAAGATTCGAAAAATATTTCATTTTAAAGGAATTGTTTGATCTCTCTCGTGATATAAATTATATAACCGTCAGATTATTATTTTAAATGCAAACTTAAAAAAATTTACGAAAAAGCTTAAAAATTTAATTTTTAAAAAAATCTAAGAAGAATTTTCAAAAAATCTTTCTTAGTGCACCCTTACACTATAAGAAGAATCGCCATGCAAAATGTCAGCCCTTTAGATCCAGTAGTTTGGTCTGTGCGTTATCTGTCAGTCAGTCAGTCACTGAACTGTTTTATACATATAGATAACGCATAAAAACTAAAATAACATTGCCAAATTTAAAAGCAAGAATGGTATAAAAACACAGCCTAGATGAAAAATAATGCATGCACTGTGTAGTTTTCCACGGTAGAATTGGCAAAATATTGAGACCGTTAGAAAGCTGAGTTGAGGTGGCGATAACGGTCTGTAAGGTTCCATCGTCAGGGGTTGAAGTTTATGGGAACAGAAAAGAAAGGAAGACGTTCTTTCGATTCATCATTCACTAGATTTATCGGGACTTGTTGGTTCCAAGTAACTACAACTTCTTGCTAAAAAACAAATGCTGACTTCTATTTTACCTTTCCAGAATTTCCTGAAAGTAGAATTCCCTTTTATTTCTTTTGGTTAGCGGAACGTGGCACTAATGTACCTCATTCGTAACAGGGAAATGGCTGAAAGAAAACTTTCCGGAAGCAGGAGATACCCAAGAAAATTAAAGGCAATTTCCAGATTCTATTTTCTGAAATAACCTCGCTGAAGTAAGGCAAACACACCGAGGTGTAATATCGAAACCTCTTATCAGCCAATTTTTATGACTGAAATCAGGTGTTTAAATCTTCAAAGAGGCATTTCAAAAAGGTCTATGAAAGCATTTACTTCCCTCAAATCTCAAATTTCAGTTTAAAATTACTTCAGTAAATCAAACGGTAGTATGAGTTCTTCCAAATAGTTATTACTTACGTCTAAAACTTTTTTAAAATGTATATTTTGATTCAGAATATATTTAAATTTTAAGATTTTTTGGAACGCTACCAATTATCTGTTGCTACACAACTTGCCCTTTGACTGATGTCTTACATTTTGATATTGATATTTTTATTCGTTACAATCGGAAAAAAAAAATTTCGGTTTGAAAATTAAATACTTTATTTACCTTTGGGGTAAATTTCAATTTTATGCTATTATCTCTAAAAAATAGTGGTTATTGTAGAAGTGAAATGGTATAATTCCCTACGGTGTGTGGCCAATAACGAATGTAATATAAAGGATGCAGAGGCAGGGGTAAATACAGGCTTGTAAACCAATAAAAAAAAAGAAGAATAGATGTCGGTGTGGCCAGTAATAGCGATCTAAAGTCTAAATTTTACAAGATGGTCGTTATCACTGGCCACACCGACATCTATTCTTCTATTTTTTATTGGTTTAAAAGCCTGTATTTACCCCTGCTTCTGCATCCTTTATAATACATTCGTTATTGGCCACACACCGTGGGTAATTATACCATTTCACTTCTACAGTTATGTTCAAGGTAATTAATGTCTTATAATCATGGCCCTTCTATTAATTTTTTTTCTGACATAAAAACCGCGTACGGATTAAAGATATTTTTCGTGAACTTTCCTACCCCAAATAGATTTCTTTAAAATTCTGACAATTTATCACTTCATGTATTTCAAGTCTGAGCTGGTAACTTTTCTAAATGCTACATTTACTAGTGTTAGTGGGCTTTCTACGGCGTTCACCCCGTAAATCATTTGATCAGTGTCCTGGATTGAGTCCCTGTCCGATATATTTCAAGGTATTCACTTCTAATCTCCCTTTATACATCAATGTCTATGTAGAAAATGAATTACATTTCAGCGATGAAAAATTAGCGCGTTTCTGAAATGGTCGAAATGTTCGAACCAAAATTTAATCTCATATTTGTGTATCAAGCAATCATTTTGTGATCAGCGGAGCTAAGCTCTCAACCAGAATTCTATAAGGTTGTAAACGGGTAAGAAATATTATTATCGCATATGCAATGTATAAAATCAAGAAGTTATAATTTAAATAATTTTCAAATTTACTACTGTATTTAATACATACATAATATGATTTTTTCCGATACCAATGTGTTATTTATGATGAGAGGTGGCCTGCAAATATGCCTAATTGCATTCATAAATAAAGTTTTTCTTAACTCTTGATAATTCAAATTAAGGGTTTTGTTACCAATATCGGAAAAAAAATTATTTTATTTTCAGTAACGTCGTACTGAGAAATAAAAACTAGAAATTTTCTAATGGATATGTAATTATTAAAAGCAGTATATGGATTACCAGTAATAATTAATGATTAACCGTATTGTTTCCTATATCCGTATTCACAGTTAATAAAATTTAGAATGCATAGATATGTGGTGCCTAAAATAATCAGAGTATATAAAGGAAAAATTTTACTACATGGATTATATAACAAGCATTGCTTCATCATGTTTCTTTAATTTAAAATTCCATTTAAGTTCTTGTTTAAATCTTTAATAAATTTATTATTTTTACTCTACGTGGAGAGTTTAAATAAATCTTTAAGCTTTAAATTTGGCATAGAAATTTTAAACGAAAATCTAAGTAATAACTTGCACATTTTACAGAAACATAAAAACGTTTTCAAAACATCAAAATGTTTAATGCCACAAAATTCAATAAACTTGTAAAAAGGGATATTATAACTATTCTCCCTAAAGTTAAAAACAATATTTCTTTGGTTTTCCTTACTTTTACGGCTGCATAGCAAAGAGTTTATATAATTTAAATTCATTTTAAAATGCCAGCATAAATCTAAACAGCATTTTCCATTTTGAGATTCACTCAATTCAGAAATGTATGTCTTTCCCAATTATATGCTAAAATTTGTATAGAATTTACTAAAGCTTTGAAGCTATTGCTTTGCCAATAAATTCAATTGGACTGAAAATGCTTGCCTTTCGTAAAATAGATTCTCATCCGTGGTATTATTCTCTTTAGACGTTATTCTATTCCGAACTTGCATGCGCGCACTCCATCGAGTTTTAGAAGATATGTGATTTGATTGAAATTTATATCAAATGAAAGCAAAGCTCTCAAATTTTGAGTTCATACTAATGCTTACAATTAGAGGGATATTCAGGAGGAGAATACATATCTTATAAGCTCTTTTATTCTCGACATTGAACTGAGAGTACAATTCAACTCTGTTGATATATGAATGTTTTAAAAATGTAATACTCTTTATATAAAATGTAACTTCTATAAATTTAGGCTAATTTTCTCTGGCAGACTGAATAACTGTGGAAAATTTATTAAAAAAAATTGAGTGCCAAAATCAATTGAATGTTAAATGGAATAAAGAAAAATTATTTTTAACTGTTTTATTTTTTTATGAATGAATGTCAGAGAACTAAGTAACATCTCACTTTCCGTTTTACATCGATTATCAGAGGCCCTAAGCTAGCGTTTTGTTAAATATCATGTAATTCTCTGTTCTATATCTTCGTTTGAAATGAAGTACTCAGTTGTGCGTTAAAAGAATTTCCAGCACGAACATTTTCAAGGAGTTTTATAATTTTTCAATAAGCTATTTTCTAGAAAATTTGTTTTCGATGGTGATTTTTTCTTCCCATTTCTTCGCTCCCCAATAGGTATTATTATTCTTTATTGAATCCGTATTCTCTTCAGCAATGCACTTTATCAGCAACCCCTCATTTTTATCCAGACATCTATATACTTGGCATAATCAAACAGAAGAAGTCGGAAAAATAGTAATTTCTACTTCACATACTATCGATCACCTTCATCATCCTTAACCAAAAAATATTTTAGGTAGTCTCTTCTAACGAAACTACCGCGGGTTATGAACGTTGGATTACTTATCGTTGCTTATCTGTTTTCTTTTCTTTTTATTTTGAAGCATTTTGGTTCTCTTCTCTATAACTGCTTACTGCTACTGGATTTGGCGCGCTGCCGAAATTATAACTCGCGACGGACTCTGAAATTTTTCTTTCCGGAGGATCGTTATTGAGGAACATAATAATACGTTAAGGCATCAAGGGACCTTCGAATTTTTAATTTTTAATTTTTAACTCTATATACAGAATGAGATTAATTAATATTGTTTTTAACTACATTGAAGACTCCTAGAATTCAAAGTAGTAAGAAATTTTTGCAGAATAATGCCTGTTTTCAAAAAAAATTTCAAAAATGCTAGAATTTTTCAAAATGCTCCATGTGCATCTAAAATCATTTAAAAAACCTTCTTTATTTCAATACAGGGTTTACCATAAATATATAATTAGAATTGTATATTGAATTTCTTTTTTGTATAAATCAAAAGTCAAAAATATATATTTTTTATAATTTTGCATGTTATTTTTTTATGTATTTCCATGTTTCCATTTTTATTTTTTGCTCTAAAAATTTTTTAAATATTTGTGGTTTCAAAAAATAATAAACAGATTTGTGACAAACACTTTAATCAACAATTTTGAAAAATTTGGATGAAACTAGAAGAAAATTAAGTTGCAAGAAACATTTTGAAAAAAAATTAACAATTTAAAAGAATTTTTTGAAAAACAAGTATTATTCTTCCACGGAATACTTATTTGTGATTTATAAGTTCCTTCAGTGTAGTAAATGGCAGGACTTTTAAGCAATATTAATTATTCTCATTTTGTATATAGAATAAAATATTGGAAATTAAAAAAAATTGGGTTAAAAGTCCCTTGTCTCCTTAAAAGCTCTGGTTTTCTGCGAAGGCATAAGTTTAACAGGAAAAAAAGGTGTGAAAATATTTTTGATTCTGAATGTATTAGCTCTACTGTTCAAGTTTAATCGAAAGTTTCGAGCAAAAGATATCAGATTTGAATGATATAAATGAAACCATATATAAACTTTAAGAATTAAATCGATATGATTTTTTTAAACCTAGCCTAGACTTTTCCTCTGGATTAGGAGGATGATTTAGTCCCAAGATGCTCAAAAATTCTTCATTAATTAAAATGAGAGAGTTTCCATAAATGAGAGATTTCATTTAATTCACATGAAAATTTATTAAAATGAATAATCAATTCATTGAGCAAAAGCTTGTCAACTATGTTTACAGACTAAAAAATTGTTGAGGTGGAGCAGGAGAAAAATTTAGAGATTCCGAAAACTATTACTCAACATGAAAAATTCTACATGATTATGACACCAAAGATAATCTATCTGTGTGAGGATTAAAAAGAGATTATTAAATTCATATTTCACCTGCCATTAAGGAAATATATAGACATTAAACTGCATCAAGCAAAAAAATGAAGCTAAAAACATAAAGTTATAGGTTTCTAAACTGTCATTTAAGCACCCTAACCATATACGTTAGAGAGGAAGGTTTTTTTTTCCTTTTTTCATGAACTCTTAGCAGATACGGAAGCTACAAGACAGTTTGAATGAAGTGATCGTTGCAGATTAATTTGGGCTTATATAAAAGAATGATTGAATGCATATTTAAAATGCATTGGGGAAAAACAGTCATGATGAAAGTCTATTATTTATTAATAGATATAATTTATTTGCACCATTTGAGGCATATTGTTTATCATCGAAATAATAAATTAAAAATAATTAATGTATGAAAGAAGTATAAAAACAATTAACATCAATTTAAATTTCCTTAATGGAAATAACAGGTTGTTTTAAATTTAGTTAGAAACCAAAACTTAAATTTTCCATTTTTTCGATAGTTAATTTTAAATAAAACTTTCAGAAGTATGAGGGAGGTCTATATTTTGTCAAAATGGTTTTCGTGGTAAATGATTTGGTGTGTTTTGGATTATTATAGCTGTTTCCAAATGTGGAAGTAAGTTTTTAAATGGTAAGTTTTAAAACACTATATAGCTATTTATTTTATGCTGTTAGATTTAAAAACAATGGCCAACAAACTGTGGTGAATTATATCCGAATGTCTACATTACAAATGCCTCCCCTTAAAAAAAGATTTAAAAATAATAAAAGATGCTTCCTACTGAATCAAGAAAAAATATATAACTTTTTTACCCATTTTTAGAGCATATGCATTTCTTTTAAATGCCCCCTAAACAACTTTGTTAAAAAATACAACGTTTTATATTTAAATTCTAATTAAAAGCTTTTAATTAAAATAGGCAGATTTTAGATTGCATTTCTCTTCAGGACAATGAAGCGTCTGTGTAGATTTTTTACTGCGAGTCGCAAAGCGAATTTCTACTGCTTGGAGCTTTACGAAAAACGAGATGACGTGTACGTTGAACATGAAGATTTAAAAAAAGCCTGAGTAACTTCACCAGTTGACTAAAACTGCATTGAAGAATGTTTTTTTGTATTATCTGAAAGCGCAGATGATGTCATAAATGAACTTAACTGATGAACTTCTAACAAACAGGCAAAAAGGCCGGTAATACATCAAGTGTTCTGACAGCAAGCGTCAGTTTTCGATCCACGTTTGTTGTAGCATACCCGACTGTATACAGAAAGCAAGAAGGCATAATTTTCCCTGCACATGAAATCAGAAAGTTACGGGTTCATTTCATAATACCTCTCAGTACTTTGCTGTTATCTCAACCCTGCATAAATAAAATAGTTATTTAAAATCTGTAACTTTTTTTTATGCTTTTATATAATCTTTTATTTCCCGGCTAATATTTCATTATTTAGCTCACATGCACAAAAATGAATAGACAGAAAAGGGAGCGATCTTTTAACAAGGGATATGCTGAATCTTCCATTGTAGTTTAAATTATTAACATAAGATTAAATACTGAGTGTATTTTCAAAAATTTCATATACAGTGGAATCTCGATCTATCGTTTTTCAAGGGACCGACTGAACTGAACGATAAATGCGGGAAAATGATAGATTCGGGAATATAACAAAGCAATATGATCGTCGGGACTGGGTGAAAAAACGCCACATACGGGAAAACGATGATTCGGAAAACGATCGATCGAGATTCCACTGTACATGTGAAATATCCTATATGCGTGTAGTGCGAAAGAGTTACTAATTAAGATAGAAAATTGGTGAATAGGACTAGTAGTGCAAATACTCTTATTGCTTATGTAATACTGAGGAGTATGAATCCCGGATACGTATCAAAACGAACTCCTATATTCTGCTACTATTAAAAAAAAGTACTCCACATAGTAGCAAGAAAATCTACTATTTTCCTGTATCAAGCTTTTAACTAATATAAGCCGTTAGCTCATATCTCACGAAAACGATATCTTGACGTTTTGAGATAGGGCAGTTGACAAAAATCAATTTAGAGGCATTTTGCTGCCCCTTAGTTTTATCTACTTATTCTAACGTCAAACAGCTTAGTAAAAATTTTTCGCATAGAAAGGAGGGATATATATACAACTGGGGTGTTATTCACATCTGGTAAAGCATTATGCTACAAGTAGACAGTCATTCAAATTTTTCTTGTATTTATTCCGAACAAAGCCGAATATATTATTAGCCAAATATTTTACTTGAATAAAATAAGGACTTTTCCAAGAAAATGTATAATATTATTTATTGAAATTATGAGTTATGAAATCTGTGTGAAATATAAAGCTAATAAAAACATTCATATCATGAGCACATTTATAAATTGAATTAAATTTATTATTTGCTACATTGATTGCTCCGGTTTTCCACTAACAGTCGAATTTTGTCGATAAATGGAAGCTATCTTTTCTCGACAATATTTTAAGTATTTTCAATGAAAGTTAAAGCAAGTTAATCAAGAAAGTCGATTAATGACTTTTCGGCATAGTTTTTGTTTAGACAGCACTAGGATGGGAGAGAAAGTAATTCATATGATATCGTCCCCCCATTTGTAAACGGGTAAACGTCAAACATGTAAACGCCATTCCAGGAGATGCCATAACATTAAAATCGAGGAGATGCTTTTAATCGAAATCGAGTCGATTTATAAAGGAGGAATTCCTGGCACCAATAACCACATCGTCTTAATGAAATCAATGAATTTCATAATGACCTATGCATTAAATCCTTCGAATAAGTTCATTCGTCATCAAAAGTAACTTAAACCCGCTCATAGCTGCATAATAAAATGCTTAAAATTATTTATTAACCGTTCACCATCGGTCGAAGAGTCACGGTCACCGTAATACAGTTTCAGAGAATTTCTGCCTTAATTTCTTTGCATATTCAATTATTTTAATAAATGTAATTTTTTTCTAATTCGGAAGCACTTGTCGTGAGTCATTCGTCTTTTGTTATTCACCGCGAATTCTTGCTGGCTACTTTATTAAGGGAGCACCATTTATGTGAGCCAGCATTGCTTCCTATGAGGGAACGACCAAGCCTTATTCAGAATTCGAACCCATGCCCACTGCGTGGAAGCTCACTTTTCTAACCACTATACCCTGTTAGCAACGTAATAAATGTAATAAAATTAATGATTACAATAAATTTATTCATGTCTTACATATACCATAAAATACGTTTTATAGCTTTAGAATCGTTTTTAGTGATTCAACGTCAGAGTTATGGCCTTTTTAATTTTAGTGTATTGTCTACTAAAAAACATCATTTATATTCATTCCACAGTCATATTAAGGCTTTCTCACTCAAAGTGAGCTTTTTTGTAACGTCTTTTTTTCGGAAATTGAGAGCTGGAAATCTTGTTTGTGACTACGCACTAACGTTCAAGTAAACATTACCTAATCATAAACTTACAGAGTCATGGTCGTTTTTTTCTCTTTACTCTTCAAGACAGACATTATTTAAACTTTGTTGAACAGCATATCCGGCATTCAGATTAAAAACACTCAATTGAAACGGAGCAACGCTGTACCTTTTAAAAAATCTGGGAGCGGCATTCTTGTTGGTGGTTATACAACAAACGCTTACGTTAACATTCTGAAATTAAACACTTAGGAAAAACACTTACATTGCGAAGTTTCATAGATCGCTTAAAAATGTTTATTGAAAACAAATTCGAAGACTAAATTCCACAAACGCATGTTGTTTCCCAAACATTATGGAAACTTATTAACGAATAAGTTCTGAGAGTGTAGGTCACCAAATAAATCACTGACCCGATTTTTACAGAAAGAAACTAGCTCTGGCCTCTAAGACCAAAGTTTATTGAAAACAAATTCGAAGACTAAATTCCACAA
This sequence comes from Dolomedes plantarius, assembly GCA_907164885.2. NCBI lineage: Eukaryota > Metazoa > Arthropoda > Arachnida > Araneae > Dolomedidae > Dolomedes > Dolomedes plantarius. The sequence goes on from OU015501.1 coordinate 131,015,582, forward strand.
ACGCATGTTGTTTCCCAAACATTATGTAAACTTATTAACGAATAAGTTCTGAGAGTGTAGGTCGCCAAATTAATCACTGACACGATTTTTACAGAAAGAAACTAGCTCTGGACTCTAAGATCAAATTCCAAAGATCTTAAAGGCAAGGCTCATAGAGATCAGTATTCTATCACTTTCCTGTTTCCATTTTATCGACACCAGGATTTCGTGCATTTTGCACAGACGGGATCCTAGACGTAAAAATAACAATCTAGATTTTCTTTAACTAGGTTTTGGAAATAACGACACCAAGGTAACACAAGTTATTTGCGCTGCACTGCAGAAGCTCTGCTCCAAAGTTTTCCATCCTAGACACGAGAAGTGATTCGCGATAAGGGAAATACTGGGTGCGGCAGAATGCACTCTCACATTTCAAAGGGTAATAAAAAACGAAGGAAACAATTTATAGGAAAAAAGTTTATGTGTTTGAAAAGTAATAAAAATCTGTTTTTTTTAAAACTAGGTTATGAAAATAACGTGAAACAGGCGGCGCCTATTATTTGCGATGCACTGCAGAAGCCCTTCTCCAAAGTTTTCGGTCACTCTATTGTTCATCTCTAGGGGAATAGTGCAGCTAACTAACGGATAGCGGACTTACGGACTCCTTGCGCATTTTCAAGGGTTCTACTGTTGCAAGGACGACTTGGTTTCCTTGGTAATGCAAACCCACTTGCAGTGTCGTAGCGAGCATAACTGGCGCCCGGGGCACGATACCTTTGTGGCGCCCCCCCCCCCTGAAAAACATATAGTAATATAATATATAGACCCTATATTGGCGCCCTCGATATACATATAATAACATAATATATAGACCTTATATTGGCACACCCTCCCGAAAAGCATATAGTAACATAATATATAGACCTTATGTTGGTGCCCTCCCCTAAAAACATATAGTAATATAATATATAGACCTTATATTGGCGCCCCCCCCCAAAATAATATAGTAATATAATATATATACCTTATATTGACGCCCTCCCCGAAAAACATATAGTAATATAATATATAGACCTTATATTGGGCGCCCTCCCCAAAAAAACATATAGTAATATAATATATAGATCTTATATTGGGGCCCTCCCCTGAAAAACATATAGTAATATAATATATAGACCTTATATTGGCATCCACCTCGAAAACATATAGTAATATAATATATGGATCTTACATTGGCGCCCCTCTGCGAGTGGCTCCCGGGGCATGATAGACCCCCTTGCCCCCCCTTTACTACGCCACTGCCCACTTGCATTCACGTTTGAAGCCTATCGCAAGATAGTTTTTTTGAACATGAACGGCATTATTTGATAGAGCCCGAAGAGCATAATAAATATCCTCTGTCTCGCAGTTATCCTAAATACCTTCTGTGTCGCAGTTATCGCAGAATCGTTCTTTTTAAAGAATGCCTTTATAACGAACCCGCAATGTTCACCAGTCCAACTCATGGTGTCTACTGCTAATTTGAAAATCCTCCCGAATTGTTGTCACCTTTCGCGACTCCCTATTGCCGCCACTCCCTGAACCATTGACGTTCAAAAAAATGGAGTCCATTCTGCCGCACCCTGTAGATAGGGTAACGTTAACGAGGAAAAATATTCTAGGGATGAAACAGCTAATTTAGAAAGAATTCCCGACATTTCAGTCAGCAGAGCCTCAAGTTGAAGAAGCTAACTACACTAAAGGATTCAACGGGTTCTAAACTGGGTGTGTCTGAGGGGGAGGGAGAAGGGAGTTGAGCAAGATTTAGACCGATTGATTGGTTGTTGCCTCGTGAAGGGAATTAGGAGGAAATAACGCGTTGTGAAATATTGCTGAGCTAACGTGATTTTCGTAATGTTAGCTGCATTACGGAGCTTCCAGTGATTAATGACACATACGATGCGAATACTAATACATTAAAAAATGTATGGCTCATATCTAAGATTTACAGAGTACAGTTTTCATTGCTTATCAGTAAAAGTCCTAAAATCATGTTTGACATTAAAAACATTTAGTGCTTGCCTCGAGGTGAATAAAACAGTATCTTATACTAAAATGTCATTTGGTGATTAAATAAGTTATTTGTAATAAAACTACTTAAAATTTTATTTAACTACTAGCTGAAAACCCGCACTTCGCTACGGAGTACATTCAAATTAAATACAACGGTCAATGAATGCAATTAATGCCAAAAAAAATAAATATATATATATATTTATAATAAATACGACAATCAATATATACAATTCATGTAGAAAAAAAATAGATATTTATAAAAAAATCGTAAGGGATATTTTTATAGACAAAATAATGGCTAATTGTCTGCTACATTAGCAAGAAAAAAAATATTTTTTTGTCTATTTAGTGTTTATTTACGCGACGATAAATTTATTTAAAGTACCAGAAAAAGAAATCACGTGATCGGCATTTAATAAATTAAATTCTAAAAATTAATCTTTAAAAATTCACCAAAAATCAGAAAATAGAGGTAAAGATTCGAAAAAGATTTCATTTTAAAGGAATTTTTATGATCTTTCTCTTGATATAAATTTTATAACCCTCAAATTATTATTTTAAATGCAAACTTAAAAAAAGTTACTAAAACAGCTTAAAAATTTAATTTAAAAAATCTAAGAAGAATTTTTCAAAAATCTCTCTTAGTGCACCCCTACACTATAAGAAGAACCGCCATACAAAATTTCAGCCCTTTAGGTCCAGTGGTTTGGTCTGTGCGTTGTATGTCAATGAGTCAGTTACGGAACTGTTATATATATATATAGATTATTATAATGTTAAATTAATTAAATAAAAGAACTAATTTGTAGCAAACAGAACTTTTTCTCAGCCTTTTCCCCTCTTATCTATTAGGCACTCGTTTCCAGAACGTAATAGGAGCATTAAGTGCCATTTACAGTTAATCCAATAATCAACGGATTTTAAACATAGATCTTTAATTAGTTTTAAAGTGCTCGAATAGTGTCCTATTTCCCTTTTGGGAATTTTTTTCTAGAGTATTCCTTTTTTTTTTGAGAGAGGTAGAAATTCTCGTTAAATTTTAAAGAGTACGTAGCTCTGATGAAACTCTTCCATCGTACTCTGATTAAAGCGCTATTGTTTCCCGGTGTGCCCCAGAATTGATTCATGCTGCTAATTCCGTGTTGTTCAGAATGCTGGTACTTGATCACGATTCAGTCCTAGTGAAGTGTAACGAGAGCCTCAAAAAATCCAAACTGAAGATTAAGATAGCTCGCTTTCGCAAACCAAATCAGAGGGGAAGAAATTTCCAAAAGAAGCAGCGAAGTGGACATCAGGCTAGATTTCTCGTCTGTTGCTGCATAAACTTGCATCATTTACTGGAAGAAACGTGATTTTTTACTCTCCTTCTTTTGGGCCAGTAAAGCTTAAATACTTTTTCATGCTTCAATGGCGGCAGGCTAAATGATTACACATCAGCGACAATGTTCTTTGTTTATTTCTCCTCAATGATGCGAGCATTAATTTAGTTAAAGAAGTGGATTAAACGGACTCATATTGAAGGATGAGATCTGATCTGTTTCACGATTGTTAACTGAGCATAAAAAATGGTTGTTTTTTTAAGGTTTACTTTTTCAAATAAGATTATTTAAAAAATACTTTTGCTTTATTTTTTCTATTCATTATATCAGAATAAAAATATTTTAGCTGATATGCGATGTTAATTATAGGTAAATTGAAGAAGAAGGAGACATGACTATATAATGTCTAAACTGAAAAACAAAATCAAACAACAAAATTATAAAGAGAAATTAAGCTCTGCTAAAAATTTTTCAAATATTATGCAATGTTTCTTTTAACTTAAGAGATCTATCAATAGAGAAAGAAGATTAAAGAAATCATTGTTTCATTAACATAAATGCGTGCATGAACATATGTGCATGAACATATCTGCATATAGTAGTTTCTTGAATGAGAAGTCAGTTTTTTTGGTAAATTATGAATGATTTCCGCCGGTCTACAATTTCATTGATTATTTTGGTTCCAGGATTCTGGGGTCACACTAGTGATGCGACATCGATAACAAAACATCGATGTTTTGAAACATCGATATTCAATATTAAAACATCGATGCTAATAAAACATCGCCCAAAAACCATCGATGATTTTAAACATCGATGTTTTAGAACATCCATTTTTTAAAACTGGTTTAGTAATCTCTAACATTAATGTTACTTCCGTTAGTCGTGGGGGGAGGGGGTGATTTAATTTTACTCTCTGATTGGGCAGGCACAAATGACAAAAACTTGGTTGCTTTGGGCTACATTGATGACTCAAAATTCTCGTTGTAAATACCGCCATGTTTTGCCTTCAAATGTCCAGATAAATTCGTGGTATTGCCAGAAGTTTTGAGGGACTTAAGGCAAATATTGCATTTCGCCAATTTGTCAGTGGTTTTGTAAAAATATTCCCAAACGGTACTTTTGGGAGGCATCTTACTAATAATATTAACGTCAACTTATATAAAACCAGAACAAAACATAAACTTAAATGGATGCACTCGTGTATATACTATTTGTAAAATAAAACCCCATGGAAGGTTTTGGAGTGTCAGGAACATTCCAAGCGCTCTGATTGATTCATTGGTTGTTAATTGCCATTTGTCTGTTTGCTAAGGAATCATTCCCCCTTTTGTATTCGTCATTTTCAGAATTCAGAGTTACATTTACTGAGTGTGAAAATTATGCTACGTGGTAAATTTTTTTAATTACGGTACTTTTTCATTAAGAAAACATCGAAACAACGTAAAACATCGAGCACAAAACATCGATGTTAAAAAAACATCGGCTACAATAAATCGATGTTTAAAACATCGATGTTTTGAAAACATCGACATCGATGTCGCATCCCTAGGTCACACATTACATGGAGTATTCAAATATAAATGAATGTTGTCTGTAAAATTAGTAGAAATACAACTAACTTCAAATAAGAGGTAGAATACTTCGAAACACATTCCTGCAGTTCGACATATATCAGGAATCTTTGTATCATTTTCAAAAGTATCTTCAAGAACATAATTTGATAGTTTTCTTAACCCCTCCATTACAACATTATTAAGCGCAGAATCTTTAAGGAAGAATCATCCACGTAGTCTCTTTTTAGCGTCGGGGGAGGGGGGGAAGCCGCATCTATAATGATATAGAGATTAGGATGGTTGCAAAATATGAATTTCATTTCATAATCATCAATCACTTGTTAGTTTATCATTGCCTGACGTACTAGAGAATTACCTTATTTCAAAACTCATTTTCCTTCAGTGACTGTGGGCACTTTATGATAGCCTTTCACAATCCAAGCCTGCATATCAATGTAAATCATATATATCACAGCATACTGGCTGCTTAGAGAACTGTTATTGCCCAGTATGCTGTCGATCACGTTGATTGCGGGTTCTGTAACAGACATAAAATGTCACCCAGAACGTTATACATTATCAAGAATTTCCTACCAGTCCATAGTTTTTATGTTGCCCCTGACAAAATAAAATTCTTTAAAAATTTCAATTTTATTATTTTGTCTTGAAATGTACTAAAAGAGCACCTCGCAATATCAACCACATATACCAAAGCTTCCGATGTATCCTAGATGCTGAGAAGGCGATTAAGGCAATTTATGCCTTCGATGGCGTTGAATGTGGAATCTGTAGTATATAGGGAAAGTCATCCAGAACGCTGTATAGTATCTAAAATTTCCTGATATTCCCTGTTACTTATGGTCCACCGGACAGTAAAATCCTTTTTTAAAAAAATCTCATTTTTTTCCCTTGCCTTGAAACATATTATAGAGCTTTTGTAATCAAGTAACAAAACGGAATGTTTCTACAATTAGTACATTGCCCTAAAGATTCTTGCCTATTTTAGAGACACTCAGTCACTAAACACCTGCACTACGGAAGCGAGCATATGCTGTCATTTGGTATCATATTTTACAACAATGCACGTTTTGTTAACTACTACCATTTTATAAGAATACATACAATTTCGTTGCTTTTTGAATACCAATCGGATAAATAAAATATATGCTAAAATGAATAGCTTAAATTTGTTAAAATATTAAACTTATGTAACCCTTAAAAGAAAAATTATACTTTGTAATATAAATAATGTCGGCTTAATTAAGCAACACATGGAAAATTCTTGAAATATATGCAGGTGATTTTAAACATACGATCTATGCATTAATGCCTTGTGCAGTTAAATAAAAAGTAATTTAGAAAGAAATAAGAAATAATTAAGATCTGTTAAACAAAAATCAGTAATAACAGTTAGAAATCTTTTAACATTAGTTCTTCGTGTAGTTGACTTATATGGTATGAGCGTAAAATTTCTTATTAAGAAATGTCTTGCTCAAATTAAATATTTAAATATTAGGTTGTTTAATTTTAATAAAATATAAAGAGGAAAATACTTCCCCGAATTTTTTATCGATAAATTTAAGCTAGTTAACCCCTACATAGCAGTTTATTTGCAAAAAAATATCCCAAGCTTTATTGCTCAATAATTTGATTCCTTCAGATAATCAGATTTCCTCTGAAATATTACCTCCTTTTCTTCTATTATGAAATGTTCTTGCATGAACTTTGTTGTTTCCCAATACTAAGATCAGTGAATCATATAAAATAATTAATGTGACAAATTATGAATAAGTAATCCTTAGCATGGATATCAGGATTAAGGGAAAGATATAGACAAAAAAATATATGACACTCGTTATCTATAATATATTTATGAAAGCTCCCCAAATCATATAATTGTATGTATTATATTATTCAGGTATCTCACCCCATTATTTTTGATGTCTGCAAAGAAGTCAATTCATCGAATAATACATGAGATCTCCAAATGAGGGCAAAGATTTTAATTAAGAAAGCGCTATTCTATTATTCATTGTTGTACCTTACCATCTGCCTCTATCACAGCGAAGTTCACTGTTACTTTGGTGTCAGTGAAGTACGTGTATAATGATACCGCATTCAATCTCCTCAATCTCTTTAAGCACTTGCACGAATTCTGAATATATCTGCACCGAGAGAGGGGTCGGTCAATTGCTATCGACAGAACGTTATTACCTGTCTTCTGACACTTGCGACCGAGACACGCACGAAAACATAAAACGGTGGAGATGTAATGGACTCTGTCCTGTTATAATCAGTTCCGATCACTAAAAGTTTATGTCATGAGTGAGATATCGGTGATTAAATGTGATGCAATTTTATGAGATAATGTGGTGGACGCTGAAATGAGATAATGGACATAAAATCTTTCATGATTTTTTCTTTCTGCATTATAAATATTTTACAAAAAATAAACTAAGAAAAAAATGGAACTGGGAAGAAATAGTACTTTTACCATAAAGGTTAAAATCGATCAAGTATTTTTATTCTCTTTCTCTAAGCATTATACAAAAAAAAAATATCATAATAAAAAAGCGACAAAAAAGAAGTATAACTTTTCTATTAAAAGATGTATCAGAAACCCTAAAATATGAAACAAATTTCTTTAACAGAAATTCTGTTACAATTTTTCCACTGTGGGTCAATTAAGGAGGTTTTATACAATTTTTTACGCTTCAGTAATTATTTGAGTATAAATTGAATATTACAATTCAGACAAAACAAAACAGAAAAGGGCGAAGAATTAGAGGATTAGATAATTTTTAATCGACTTCTACGAAATTATCCAACTGATATTAGCATAGCTCTTATTGGCTACTTCATTATTAGCACTCTTTTAAAAGAAACATATTTGACCACTTTTATAAAGTGCCACACTTTCATTAAACTCAAAGTAGTTGATTTTTTCAAATAGTGAAAAACCATTACAGAGCCCGTTCTCACGACTGGATTTCTATTAGAAATTTTAGACATACGAATTTTTATACCTCCTTTTCCCGAAAACGTAATTAGTAAAGACTGGATTTTCTTTTGTGTTTTATAGATCAGTGAAAAAGCTATTAGAAGCACTCAAATATCTCTCACTGAAAATTTCAGTGAAAAAAAACCAGCAGTTAAAAATACTGCTACATACATAAATCTGTTTAAATAAATAAACGCATGAACATAATATACTATGTGAAATTTGTTGGTATTTGTGTTTTGGGGACCCAGCGGTTCGCATTATGCTAACGAAAGATCTGTAAGGTATACACAAGATTCGATTCACAAGAATCGAACTTTTGAGTGAATGAATTAAAGAAGCTGCTTGAGATATTCTAATTTCGGCATACGCGCTTGGTATAAATACCAAGCAGCTTGATTAATACAGGGTTGAAAAAGGTTGTTAAGGTTGATAGATAAGCGAGAGGGAGCTACGAGTTAGGCAGCTCCAGGTGTTAGCCGGCGCTAGTGCGTAGGGGGCCCAAAGTTTACGTGGCAGTACTGCTGGTTTGACTCTCTGTGAGTATTTGCAAAAAGTATTTCTATTGAATGTTAATATATATACCGTACAAGTAGTACTTATGCTTATTGCTGTAAAAGCAAATTCTATATGTGCAACGAATTCAATAAACATTGTTTCATGTATAAACTGTGTTTGTATCAAATTCATTTAGAGTGCCACATCAAATTATATACACCCAAGTCTGGGTAGAAGTGAGCTAAACTCTATAGATCTCCTGTAACCTCTTGACTGACTGACCTCAGAGGAATACGTCCAAAAACTTTTAAGTAATATAATAACTTTCATATCAGCAATAATTCATTTTAATTATCGTGAAAAATGCCTTATAACTGCTCTTTTAAAAGGAGGAATGTATTGTTTAACTACGAAAATTAATTGTAACGAATGGAAATATTTTTTAAACTAAAATAATTTCTTTAAATATGTCTTTTTATAAAGGCCTGATACTGGATTCTATAATATATTCTTTAATTCTATATCAATAGAGCTTCTTATCATGATAGGAAGAAAAATCATTTCTCACTATCGTGTTCTTAATTTAATGTAACATTAACGAATTTTTAAAAATAAAACAGGAGAAATAATCTTGATAGTGATGGATGAATTCTAACATGAAAATTTCTTTGAAAAATAAAATATATGCATCTATTTTAGATGAAAAATTTCTGAAATTTTAGCATAATTTAAGTATATTTTTTCACTGACTGTTTCGTTCAACATGTATCAACTCTACATTTTGAATTTTTTAGGGTTTCATTTCAGAGGTCCATAGGTTTTATTTCAAGACGAACTCTGTTGACTAGGCTTATAAAACTATGATTGAGGGCAATTACTGCAAGTTGTTAGCTAAATGTATTCAAATTACGGCATTAAAAAATAATTTCGTCTTTTTTAAACCAATGAATATATTGCTTTCAGTCTGTATTAACATATGGAGTATAATTTACCTCAAAGGAGGAATTAAAAGTGAAAATATTTAAGAATAACAAGTAATGATATTGAAGGATCTCATTATTTATTGAAATGAAATGTAATGCTTGAATATACGCTATAGGAAAAAAAGGAATCACCAGCAAGAAGAATTTTTTTTAAATGTTTACATTGTAGAATTTTTTTACATATAAAGAAAACTATTATAAAAACTAGAAATCGTAATTAAACTTAGAAGCAAATAATAAAAGCGTAATAAATTTTTCATACATGAAATTAATGTTTAATTGTCCATTTTCGGTTTAACTTATTGATGTGTAGAGGTGTTTTGGAATCTCATGTTTCTTTCACTCTAAGGAACTGCCTTTAAATGTCATCTTACATACTACGCAAAATAGTTTCGAAGAAAAGCTGATCCAATATAAAAAGGGTAAGCGAGTGATTAAATGAAAGTTTTTGTTCTCTGCTATTTCACTTCTGAAGATTAGTAAATTTTGTAAACAAAAAAGCTCAGTAGGTCTCCGTATAAAAGGTATTTAAAATCTCCCAGACTTTTTATTCAGCTTTCCTATACGCAATGTTTTTAACTTAACCGATTTCCATTCCGACGACTAACAATATTATGTGTAAATTCTTTCACTTAATTTTCTAGGCATTTACGTATTTTTTTAAAATTAATTTTAATTTTTTATCTTAACTTTCATCGTTAACACTTTTCCTTTAATCCTGAGAACAGAAATGTAGCCAGAAAGAATTAATCATACCCAGATTATGGAACTCTGCTCTCCGGTAACTCGTTAACATACCATGTAAATATCAAGGTTCAGACGATTTGCACATTTTTGGTAAACTTATAATTGGGGCACAAACCTCAATTTTTCAAACGAAACATGAATTTCTCCTAAAGTCCACTTTTTACATCAACACCACCTCTCGAATCACAAGTGTCTGAACAAGGGACCTTCAGTCTCATACTTCTATGATTTTCAATATTTTATGCTGTATACCACATGAGGACGATTAATATTCTTTTCTACTACACTGAAAATACTTAGGATTCAGAAATAAGTATTTTGTGGAGAAATTAGACCTGTTTATCAAAAATTTCTTCAAAAATGCTAGAATTTTTCAAAAGGCTCCATGCGTATTCATTTTCTTCCGATATCTTCCAAATTTCTCAGAATTGTTAATTAAAGTGTTTGTCCCAAAACTGTGCATAATTCTTTGAAATCTCAAATATTTTTAAAATTTATAGAACATAAAATCAAGAAAAACATCAAAAAACATAAAAAAAATAACAGGCAGAATAGAAAAAAAAATATTTAGATTCTTACAAAAAAAATTAAATGCACATTTATATTTATATACATATGGTAAACTTATAATAAAAAATTTAAGGATTTTAATTCATTTAGAATGAACATAGAGCCTTTTGAACAACGTTAGCATTTTTGGAAAAAAATTGAAACACAGACATTTTTCTGCAAAAAATTCCTTAATTTGAATATAAGGGGTTTTCAATGTAGTATAAAACGAAAATTAATTACTCTCATTTTGTATATAGAGTTGAAAATTAAAATTAAAAAATTCGAGTTTCAAGGTCCCTTGTCCCCTTAAGTGAGACTGGACTCAAGTTCTCTACATTCTCCTTATGCCATCTCTCGATCGACTAAAATTCATCGAAACAATTTTTGTAGTCAGAGAGTTTTTCTGCGTGATAAGATAAGATTCGCAATTCATCACCAGAGTTCAGAATATAATTGTAACTTGCTTGCTCTTTTAATATCTAGCAAGGATGTTGCTCTGACGAACATTTAAAAGTCTCTCAGTCATGCTCTTTCAACAAAGTAACAAAGTTTCAACTCAGTAAAATTCGCCTATCAATAAACAAGATTCGAGATAAAAATTTATTAAAAGAATATATATATATATATATGTGTGTGTGTGTGTGTCTGTCTTGGTACAAGAAGTGCCTAAGTCAGTTTTCTGCAAGATGACTTTTTTGCTTATGTCTCTTTAAAAAGATATTATTTTCAATGTAAGAAGTACCAAAGTCTGTACAGTGGTTTAGGAAACACTTTTAAAGCATCGGACAGATTTTGGTACTTCTTACATTGAAAATAATATTTTTTAACAGAGACATAAGCAGACAAAGTGATCTTGGAGAAAAATGACTTACATAGCTTACATTACATTTAAGCCATATATATATATATATATGGCTTTTACTTCTTGTACCAAGCAATATATATATATATATATACAGTGGAATCTCGATCTATCGTTTCTCAAGGGACCGATTGAAATGAACGATAAATGCGGGAAAACGATAGATGCGGAAACATAACAAAGCAATATGATCGTTGGGACTAGATAAAATGAACGACACATACGGAAAAACGATGGACCCGAAAACGATCGATCTAGATTTCTAGATTACACTGTATATATATATATATATGTATATATATATATATATATATATATATATATATATATATATATATATATATATATATATATATATATATATGTGTGTGTGTGTGTGTGTGTGTATATATATATATATATATAGATAGATAGATAGATAGAGACTTATATACATACATGTATAGATATCTACAGGCGATAAAGTTATTTAACTTTAGTTTCATAGTGAAACACAAAATATATTTTTTGAGATAAATTATATGATGGATTAAAATAAACATCTTTTTAAATGTGCAATTATAATTATATATACTCTGAGACTCGTTTTAGCTATTATTGGAAAATTGACGAAGTAAAAGCTACGTTTGCGTGATCGCAACCATTTAATTATTGCTTAGTAACTGGAACTATTCAAAACCAAATTTCTTTCGTGAATCAATAGAAAATTCTTGCTCATCACTCACGAAAATATTGATTTATAAGAGTTTTAACGGGGAAAACTGTAAAAATCAGCATAAAAAGGCTAAAAGATGTATTTAAAAAGATTACATACAGAACACCGAAATTATATGTTATTCGAGATTATACACTGTTAGCAGGAAACGATACCCCTATTACAAGAGATACTGATATCAATTCATTTGTAGATACAGTAATATGTTTGTATGAGATTCGACCTTCTTTTATATTATCCCATGCATATTTTTTACATTACCGAACGTTTACTGATTATTTATGTGCGTTTATATTTGTATGCAAAAGAAGTTCTCGA
>OU015501.1:131033166-131163166 GCA_907164885.2 Dolomedes plantarius
ACTATGACTGGCCCCGATATAGTTATCAATGATACATAGGTGTACGTAAATTCCGCAAAAAAAATTACAATATATAAAATTTCGCATTTATTCGTAAAAAAATTTAAAAATATTAAAAAATATTAACTGAAAAATTTCACATTTATTAAAGGAAGTCACAATTTTACTTACTTGATTAGGTAAATATGAAAATTTTTAGTGAAAAGCTAACATCGTAGTAGTCTTCACATTCCCTTCATTAAGTCTTTAGCAATAAGTAATAAGGAAAAAAATACAATATATAAAATTTCGCATTTATTCGTCAAAAAAAATTAAAAACATTAAAAAAGATTAACTGAAAAATTTCACATTTATTAAAGGAAGTCACAATTTTACTTACTTGATTAGGTAAATACGAAAATTTTTAGTTAAAAGCTAACATTGTAGTAACCTTCACATTCCCTTCATTAAGTCTTTAGAAATAAGTGATAAGCAAAAAAAAAAAAACAATATACACTGCTGGCCACCCAAATTGCAACACCAAGAAAAACAAGAGATATCACAACAAAATTTATTTTGTAGATAATATGTTGACCAAGTATCAAATAATTAAGTTTATAGACTTCTGTGAAGTGTGGTTCCTGCCAAAATCAGTAGCCAGAGTAGCCGCCATTGTTGGAGATCACCGCTGCCACACGCCTCGGCATTGATTCAAAGAGACTTTGGATGAGTTTTTGGGGTACAGCAGAGCAAGCAGCTTCCACACGTTGCCAAAGTTGATCTGCTGTGGCAGCTGGGGATGGAATCTGGGTCAATCGTAGAGCAACCATGGACCACATGTTTTCTATCGGCGAAAGATCCGGAGAGCGAGGCGGCCAGGGAAGCAATTCAATCTGGCGATTGACGAAGAACCGTTGGACAATGCGTGCCACGTGTGGTCGCGCATTATCCTGTTGAAATATGGCTGTGGGCAAACCCTGAAGGTAAGGAAGGACAACTGGCTCCAACACCTCGGAGATGTAGCGCTGGCTGTTTAAAGTACCGGCAATGCGTACAAGAGGTGTGCGAGAGTGATATCCAATACCGCCCCATACCATAATACCCGGTGCAGGACCAGTGTGGTGGTGCATAACGCAGCTGTTCAGCATCCTCTCTTCACGGTGTCTCCAGACTCGAATGCGACCATCGTGGTGTTGCAGACAGAAGCGTGACACGTCAGTAAAGACAATTTCATTCCATTCTGCCGTCCACATCCTTCTGTCATCGCACCATTGGCGGCGGAGACGTCTGTGGTTCTGCGTCAAGGGTAGACAAAGCAATGGACGTCTTGCGGACATATCACTCTGCTGTAAACGGCGTCGAATGGTACGCGCAGACACTGGATGATGCGTTACAGACTGCATGTGCTGTGCTATGGTTCGTGATGTGACTGAGCGATCCGTCACTGCCATGCGCACAATTTGCCTGTCATCACGTGAAGTGGTGCGCTGAGGGGGATGCGATCGGACACGCCGGTCCGTCGTACCCTCCTGCATCCAACGATCACATATCCGCATTACAGTTGTTTGGTTTCGTCCAACACGACTACCGATTTCCCTGAAAGATAATCCACAATCTCGGTAGGCCACTATCCTTCCTCTGTCGAACTCGGATACTTGATCAAAAGATGATCGCTGTTTTCGACGAGGCATAATTGATCGTATTTTTGAAAAGACCACAAGAAAAACACAATTGCCGAACTTGAAATCGTCGAAATCTCCAAGCCTTAAATAGCGGTTTGAAGTGACGCCACAGGCGCGCGTGATGTGCGTCTTCGCTGAAATTCTAATCATTTGCATATCTCACCTCCGCTAATGCATGTTGTAAATTTCATGTTATTTGCATGTTTCCTTCAGGGTGTTGCATTTACAGTGGCCAGCAGTGTATAAAATTTCGCATTTATTCGTAAAAAAAATTTTAAAATATTAAAAAATATTAACTGAAAAATTTCATATTTATTAAAGGAAGTCACAATTTTACTTACTTGATTAGGTAAATATGAAAATTTTTAGTTAAAAGCTAACATTGTAGTAGTCTTCACATTCCCTTCATTATGTCTTTAGCAATAAGTAATAAGCAAGAAAAAATTACAATATATAAAATTTCGCATTTATTCGTGAAAAAAAAATAAAAAATATTAACTGAAAAATTTCATATTTATTAAAGGAAGTCAAAATTTTACTTACTTGATTAGGTAAATATGAAAATTTTTAGTTAAAAGCTAACATTGTAGTAGTCTTCACATTCCCTTCATTAAGTCTTTAACAATAAATAATAAGCAAGAAAAAATTACAATATATAAAATTTCGCATTTATTCGTAAAAAAATTTTTAAAATATTAAAAAATATTAACTGAAAAATTTCACATTTATTAAAGGAAGTGACAATTTTACTTACTTGATTAGGTAAATTTTAAAATTTTTAGTTAAAAGCTAACATTGTAGTAATCTTCACATTCCCTTCATTAAGTCTTTAGCAATAAGTAATAAGCAAAAAAAAAAATACAATATATAAAATTTCGCATTTATTCGTAAAAAAAAAATAAATAAAAATAAATAAAAAATATAAACTGAAAAATTTCACATTTATTAAAGAAAATCACAATTTTACTTACTTGATTAGGTAAATATCAAAATTTTCAGTTAAAAGCTAAAATTGTAGTAGTCTTTACATTCCCTTCATTAAGTCTTTAGCAATAAGTAATAAGCAAATTTCGAGAATGAGATCTCGTTTAAAGACGGTGAATGGTCGTAGTGAAGCAATTATGTTAGTAAATTATTACTATTATTACCTAATTTTGCGTAAAAAGCGT
Organism: Dolomedes plantarius; assembly: GCA_907164885.2. NCBI lineage: Eukaryota > Metazoa > Arthropoda > Arachnida > Araneae > Dolomedidae > Dolomedes > Dolomedes plantarius. The sequence continues at coordinate 131,035,997 of OU015501.1, forward strand.
TTATTAACGAGTTTTCACCGAAAAGTAATTAAAAAAAATTTCCCATTTATTCGCTCATATCGGCAAATTTTGGATTTATTCGCATCTATTTCGTAAATACGAAAATTACGTATCCCTAATTATGCACAAATGCCACAACACATTTAAAAAAGACCGAAATGTGGACGAAATTTTGTATTTTAAACATTTTTTTTCTTAATCTTTACAGCTATAGAAATATTGGTAACCAAATACTTTTTTATACAGCCTGAACTTCTCCAAACATTTATGTATTTTCGTCTATGAAAAGAATTTTTTTTTTTCCCTTGAAAACGCAGAATACATTTTCCTAACTAATTTCACTTTGATAATATTATCCATGTATTGTTTGAAAAATTAAAAGTATTCATGTGAAAAAAAAATTCTATCTCTATTACGTGTTGCAATTGAAAAAAAAACTTTAAATGCAAGTAAATTGACAACTAGCGAGAAAAATTTCCCAATGAGAATCTAACATGGTGGCTACCCAACGCCCTTAATGTTATTCACCATAATTAGCACACACAGCAAGAAAAACAATACGCTGTGTAACAGCATGTTATGTCTAACATTAGATTTTCAGTGGTTTCGAGAAACCTATTCCAACATATGTTTAAGGATGTCATTTTAACAGGCTTGATAGTTCTATTATTGTTAAATTTAAAATCACAGTATCTGCAATGTAACATGGCTCAAATGGGCGAACACACTGAGCAAGATGCTTCATACAAGGGACATTCCATAGGAAATGCAGTACATGTGCAAATGGATTGCGTAAAATTAATAGAATTCAAACTAATGTTATATAGAGCTCAGGAATATACAGTTCCTTTCTGTGGTTTAGAATAGTCGTATGGTTAAAATCCCCCCTCCCTTAAGAAAAATAATTATTGATATCAACATCGCCTATAACAAATTCCACAAAAGTCGTTGCTTGACTGTGTGGATTTAGTTATAGTTTGAATACACATACTAGGGGGTTATATTCAACCAATCCCTTTCTTAATATTCGATAAGAAAATTCATTAGTTCGTAGATAGCAACGCTATAAAGCGCAAATAACCATAATGTGGTATTCTCAACAGTACTTTTGATCAGAATAGCCACGTGGTCAGATTGTAAATACTGAACCATTTAACTTCAGGCAGAAGATGCATAGACACAAGCTTTACAAAATTCCTGCGATGAAACATAGAACAATGCTACAAGAATTTTAAATCTGCCATAGAAAAAGGATGGGTTTAAATTTCTTGCTTCTCTGTCTCATGACGAATAACTTGACGCATAGCAAAGCTAATGCAAGCTGCTAAGTACGAAATTTCATTTTTCCATTAGCAAATATCAAACTAGAAACTAAAATTCATGTACATTGATCCTATAATTCTTATAAAATAACTGTTTAAACATTGTAAACTCAATATATGTAAATCAATCCCTGAAAGGGAGAGGAAAAAAAATGTAAACAATGAAAGATATATGTTTCTCCATATATATAAATTTTCATGAATACTATTCATGACCAACTGAAAGGAACTTCATTTGATATGTCCTCTCTTTAATCATTTAATACAGATATGAAAATGAGTGGCATCTGTCAGTATATAGTAGAAGCCCAAGCAAATCGAACTAATAATAGCTTATGCAGGGGTATATTTCTCTCGTATAAGTCTTCCACGTCTATTAACCTGTGCGTGCCCAGTGATTTCCCAGCCAGTAGAAATCGGGTATGATAGATAATGACCTCGCTCTCTATTTGTAAAGGGTGTCATACTAGTTTTGTGAGAGGGCTTAAATGCAATTGACGGAATAAGTGATTCTGAATTCATTGGGCATATTTTCAAAATTATGCATTTCACATTATGATTTGTAGATTTGAGTATAATTATTCATGAAAGAGCGACTAACGATATTATGTTAAGGATTGATATTCCTGTTCAAGTATTTATTTCTTTTCAAAGAAATACTTTTTTTTCTGGCAAATAATAATAGGGAATTTGTTGATAATTTCTATTGGAGCATTTCTATTGTAATCAGACTTATAGTGAGTTAAATGATAGAGGCTTGATTTATGAGCTAGGATACATGTTTTAGATTTAAATATTGAAGTCATTGATAGCACAATGAACGCCAATACGTAATGAATGTGAATGCACTTTGAATCCTCATTTTATGAGAGAGTGCGAAAGACTATCTATATTTCCATTCTGATGTTCTGATTCCCTTCTGATGGTGAGGAGTTTTTGACCATTAAGGGAACTTTCTCTCATTTGCACATTGACCAGAACAAAACATAAAGTGTGCCTGGTCTCACTATATGCCCTAGATGCAAATTTATCTGTAGACTTTTATTTGTATAGCGCTTATTATTCTAATTGAACAGAGCAGCTCAATGTTGGCTAAAACTTAAAAAAAAAAAAGAAATTATTTTAATTTCTTCATGTTGTACTATTTCTAATTACTATAAATAATAGGGAAATACAATGTTTTAAGCTTTTAAAGGATATCTGAGTGTGCTTTTTTTGTAACTCATACTACATTTTACTTTAAACACTTCTAAATTAAAATGTTGCATCAATTATGATACCTAGATATTTTAACTCTTGTACGTCTATTAATAATATATGTAAAATATTTTAAATACCATATCAACCATTTTTTTGTATAATTTTGATTAATTTACATCGGATAGTACATTTTATAAATCAAAGTATTATATACATAGAGAGAGAGAGATAGAAATATAGATAGATAAAATGGAAGGAAATCAAAATTGAAGGAATCTAATTTTTCCTTCTTTTAAGATTGATTCCTACTGTAAAAAAGGGTCACATGGACCTAAGTCTGAAGTGCAATCCACATTATTTTTGAGAAAAATTATTATCTTGCATAGCACTCAAAATTTAGGCTCCCTGTTATTTAGACAGACAAGTTTACAGATAAGAAATCTCCGCCCTCAAATCAAGCTATAATATTCATCAATGAAATTCGAATATTTACGATTCAACTGCGTAAAACTCTCACATGCAAGGGTGAATAGGTTAAAAATAGGCGTACCATCAGGATACGCCTATTATTACCCTATTTCATCATGGTTTTTGTCTTTTATTGGAGACACTAATAATGAAAGCAAAACATAGGTCTATGGCTGTAAGGTACATTTCAGATACCCTTTATTTCCTCATACAATTTAATACTGATTGCATTTAATATATTTTCCCTTAACTTTAATTACCAAGTGTAAGATGAAGAATGATTCTATGGTCTTTAACGAAAACAAAATTTTATAATTCTTGAAATTTTGAAAATAGAATAAGAGAAAGGAAAAAAATATTATTCAAAGAAGGAAGCCCACGTTATTTTTAAATGGTAGCAGTAGTGAGTTAACCTTTTCCTTACGGGGTGGGATAGCATGTATACCAAGAATACGGACCCGAGAATGAATATATATATATATATATATATATATATATATATCTGTGTGTGTGTGTGTAATATATCCATTACATCCTTAAATTCTAATCTGAAAGAGAAACTGGCTCAAATTTACATGGCTGGAGCTAGACTCAGCCTGAAAGGGATAAAATTAAATTTGGAAGCAGTCGGTTCGAATCGTTTATTAGAGCGACAAAAGTGCGTCCGTGCATTTCAGAAGACAGCTCGGAAGCGAATATCACCTTTCAACCTTACGCGCGAGAGGGCGAAAAAAACATGTGGCTATTATTTTGTAAGGTCAGCAGAATTTGGGGCTCGCGATGATAACCCACTCTCCTGAGCCCAAACATGTACACGTGTAGAAATGCAAAGGCATGCGATTCATGGGAAGTTCTGTTGCTAAGGGTTTAAAAGCGATAAATTAATATTACTGCGGATTGGATTTAGGAAAGGGAAATTAAATGCTAGAATGGAGGGCTTAATATTATTTTTATATATATATATATATATATATATATATATATATATATATATATATATATATATATATATATATATATATATATATATATATATATATATATATATCTATCTATCTATCTATCTATCTATCTATCTATCTATCTATCTATCTATCTATATCTATATATATATATATATATATATATATATATATATATATATATATATATATATATATATATATATATATATCTGTGTGTGTGTGTGTGTGAAATATATCCATTACATCCTTAAATTCTAATCTGAAAGTGAAACTGGCTCAAATTTACATGGCTGGAGCTAGACTCAGCCTGAAAGGGATAAAATTATAGGGGGTTATATATATATATATATAACCCCCTTAATGGAGGGAATCGGAAAAATGGACCCCGTAAGCTATAGGTTAATTCTATTTTCTTCACGGCGTTAACCGAAATTATTGAATATCTAATGAAGTATTTTTTAAAACAAAAGCCTATTTCTCCGATCAAACGTTTAATAGAAACCAAGCCCCACTTGGCGTATGACTATTTGGAGAGGTACTTTTTACGCTCCAAAAGATTTATTTTCATTTCATAAAACAAGAGAGTTGTCTTTCAAGTAATGTGCATGTCATATCCATTTAATACTACGAAATGTAAATTTAATACACCTTCAAGAATAAATTTAAAATGCATGAAATCTTAATTACTGCATTCCTTCGAATAAACGTAAACCTGTGTTGATCCGCCTATAAGGGGCTGAAATGAAGTCGTTCTCTCATGTCATGAGGGACATTATGGCGCCACGGAAAATCGAACGTTTGCTCCAAATCGGACACAGTCTCCTACTTCTTCTGTGAAATATAGCCCAAGTTACTCAATCGTTCTTTAATGTGAACTCTTGTCGTTCAGGAGGTACGAAGTTTTGAATACTTTTGGAACTTAAATGTTGTATGAAAAATGGTTTCACCCATAAAACCATTTAATCGTTTTCTTAAAGAATACGACGAGAAATTTTAATGGACAAGTGAATGAGTATAAGAGAGATTTTTGTAATAGTAAAATACATCGATTAAATGACTAAGGGACAGAAATATAAATGAAAGTAAATGTTTAAAAAGAGCAGAATGTTGTATACACAATTAACACAGATTTACAAAAGGATGTACATTTCAGCCTTTCGTTATTGATATCGTGTCGTAACATCTAAAATTTCGCTAAAAATGTCCCTTAAATAAAGCGAACCGAAATAGGAAAACTATAATATAACGAAAGTGCTATAATAAAACGAAAATGTTGTGCGTTGTAACATAATTAACGAAAATTTACAAAAAGATGCACGTTTCAGCCCTTGGTTATTGATATCGTGTAGTCCCTTCTAACATTTCATTAAAACAGTTTATTAAGTAAATAAAACCGAAATTGAAAAACCATGCTATAATAAAACGAAAAATAGGAAAACTGTATTTCTAATAGCAGCATAATGAAACACCAAATGATAAAGTACATTTGTTTCGTAAAGGTATTAGTAAGGTTTGGATAAGAGAAAATTATCGAAATAATAAATAAGATCAACCAAACTTGCTACGAAGGGCGAGTCAAGCATATAAAGAATTAGTGCCCCGTGTCAGGTATAGAAAATTTCAGATAATGCATCGGGGAGAAATTCTGTGTCTACGTTACATTGTTTCAGTTGTGTGAGCTCCTGTTAGGAGTATTGTATAATAGATAATATATTTTACTTCATCTGTTCTTTATTTTCTACACTAGAGTGAAGTGGCATAAAAGTTTGGTCTGCTGTAACGATAATTACTTATCACTTTCCCCTGTCAAATTTGTAGGTATAATTAATACATTTTTATTGCATCTAATTGAAAATTTGCTCCATAGCATTAAACTCTTAAGTAAGAAAAACAAAGAAATACTTACACACACACACACTCTCTCTCTCTCTCTCTCACACACACACACACACACACACACACACACACACACACACACACACTCTCTCTCTCTCTCTCTCTCTCACACACACACACACACACAAACACACACATATATATATATACCCCAAGATAATCCGTAATAATATCAGCCTGCTTTCAAAAAATGCGTCATTCTTGATATCGTTAACTAACGTCATCATTTGATCTCGTTGTTTACTTCGTGATATCGTCGGCACCATAGAATCCTGGGATAAATTTTAGCTTTATAACTTTCCCCTTTAAGATATAGCTTCATTTCTGTACTGCACAAGTGATTAGTTTTGTTGACACATGTTTGATTATTTTTTTATTAGAAGTCCACTTATAAAAAGGCACATAGTTTTTCTGTTATTTTATTTACCTGACGACTAACTTCATTTAATTATTTATGTATCCGTTGATATTCCTAATTATTAGATTTCTGAATAACCAGACATGAATCTTAAACTGTAGATAAATTATCTTTAACTACAATTTAAGATGGAAACCCATAAATAAACATAATTTTCAGGGTTTCAACAAGTGATTACTACTTAAGATGCTTTTTATCTTTCATTCTCTATAAGTGCTTTGTGATTATCAAACACAAATGATTTTTAAGAGATTTCTTTCTGTCAGAGGTACAACAAATTTCCTCAAATAAGAACCTGATAATGAAAATTTTTACATGGATGCGGATATTGTTTTACAAAACACAATTTACTGTACTGAAAGTCTATCCTTTCATCGAAATACAAGTCATTTTCAATAAACTTATCTAACAATTAACTTAACAAGTCACTTTCAATAAAATGTAATTAAATAACTACCTAAATAATAAAATAAAAATTAAGAGATATGATTGCAGTAAATATTTCAAAATATGATTGACAGTATATGATTAAGAATATGATTTGTTTGAAAGTATGCTTCAAAGGAAAAACATTTAAAATTTAAAACTAATCTTAGCTTTTGACAATATATCCGGATTTTAAAATCCGTATCAAAAGAACCTAAACTTCATATATCTCGACCTATGATCGGACAAAATTCACTTCAAAAATAAATCAGCAAAGAGCGGTACAACATACATAGACATTTCCATACCTCGCAGAAGAAAATTCCACTTTTTTTCTTGATTTAAAGGTTTTCCAAATATTATTCGAGGCCTCTTTCTGCTCGAGGCTTTGAAGCAAGTTTCTTAGCAAAGAATACCTAAACTTTCTTATTCTATATTTTCTATTTTTTTAACTTTGAGGCAGAATACAGATTCAGTTCTCCTTACCTACAAAAAATATGCTTCAAAAATCATTCTTTCATACTTCTCTGTTTCAAATTTTGAGGTCAGAGTTTCATCAAAGAAATTGCGTCTCCTCAAGTTATAAAAATAGCTCGGTGAATACATTGCAAAACTTCGAAAAGGTTTAAAAAGCAATATTTATACGTGGATTTTTATGTAGAATTGGTATATTTTATACGTAGTAATGGATGGATCATTAGAACGGTTTTCTTCATATTATTATTGTAAACAGCATTGTGATAACTATAGGAAATAGTTTATAAACCAAAACATCTTGTTATATAGATCAATAGCTTCAGCGGATCTTGGTACAAACAGGTCAATATGATTGATATTTTTTCGTAAATTACATTTGCTATATAGTTGATACATTAATATTTTGATAGAGTAAACCTTACTGTGTACATTGTACTGTCCGTCATTTAGTTTTGGTCCTTGTAATGATAAACATAACAATAATTATGTCAAGAAAGTTAGGCTTACATATGAATCATTGTGCAAATGTGTAATCTTGTCCAAGAGAAGTTAAAAAAGAAAAACTCTAAAACACTGATATATTAATACCTATAAGTAGTTGAAATTGTAAAAAAGTGTTCCATGAAGAAACTTTAGTAACGCTTTGTATTCAAAATATCAAGACAACTTTACTCACTGAAATAACCTCATTTTAGGAAATATCTGTCCCCCAATCAAAGAGTGACGATACCGTAGGTGCCTTCAAGATCACCATAGGTAATGGTATACCTTCCTTTGAACAATTATTGTATTATTTGCTCTTAAGCATTAACATTTTATGTCTAAAAATAATTTAGTGAATGGGACATTTCCTAGACTATGCAATGTGTAGGAAATTGCATAGTCTAGACATTGCGATGCAATTGTCTAGAAAGTTATGTCTTTGTAATGTAGATGTGTTTTTGCAATTTTGTTCATATATGTGAATAGTTATAATGCTGAAACTGCTCTGATTATTTTCTCTTAGGCTCTGTCTAGCTCATCAGCCACTTGGTTATGCTTTCCTGGAAAGGGATGAAGGTCGCAGCAGTAGAGCCTAAGTAGTAGAGCCTAACTCTTTCTGACTTACCCCCAATCTTCACACCGCTTTTTCAGTCAGAGTAATTCTTTCTTTTAATTTCCGGCTTAAGCTTAGTTTAATTAGCTTTCTTTGTTGATCTGAATGGTCCAGATCTTTAATGTTAGGATTCCCCGAGGAGGATCTACTTGGCACTTGTGTTGAGTAAGGATTCCGGAGGCAAGGTAGGGCTAAGGTTAGGACCTGCAATGATGAGCGAAAAGGCACGGGACCTGCGTAAGTCAGGAGATTTGGTCTTATCTTCGGATTCTGGCCTATCGACTGCAGCCTTGTTAGGTTAGCTGAGCCTACCTTGAGTTGGTTCAACCCTAAAGGTCACTGTCCTCGTCATTGGAGTGGTGTCCATGGCGATCACAGGATATGCTGGCTCACGAAGGTTCCGCAGGGTGGGTTGCACAGCAACGATGAGGTTCTTACCATGTTGCTGGTTTGCGCCCAGGGTTACGACTGCTCCCTCTCAAAATCGACCATTCCCTTTTTCGGCCCAGTCGTCTCCTGTCCGTGTCTTGCAACGCTGCCGTCTTTTTGTTTTTTTTTCTGAGTCATCTTGCCAGTAATCTTCGGTGGCTCCTTAACTCTAAGTTTGCTCGCGTTTCGCTCATTCATTAATTCTGTGCTGTCGTTCGTCTGGGTTTATATTCATGCCAACCACTTTTTGTTTATTTCCTTTTGTGTGTTGGTTAGTGCGAGTGTCCTCCGGCAGAGTTGTTTTCTTCTAAATTTATCTCTATTTTTATTTGGCCAATCCGTCTGTTCTGCTTGGAGTCCGCTTGTGCCTCTCTTTGTGGGGCTTGTTCTGGGGTTGACGTGGCGGGGCTTGTCTGGGCCGTGCCGGGGGTGGTTGCCTGCTGTGGGTCTGTCCGCACAGCTGGGATTTACCCAGTGGGGCCTTCGGCCAGGTCGGGCCCAGCTTGTGCTCTGTGGGAAGGTCGCAGCAGAGCATATGAACCGTAAAACACTTAAACTGCCCCCCCCCTTGGATCGGTAACTATGATTGATGTATATTCTGATATGTTATAGTAGTATGTGTCAAAGAAAATAAAATTCACAGGTGTGTTGCAACTATGACTGCGATGCGTTTCAACGATAAAATTGTGGGACTTTTGTCCTCAACCTGATTTTTTTTTATTTTTTACCATTGTTGAATTTATTACTATCAACATCATTCTGATCGGAACGTGACTTTTCTACAAAATTATGCCACCAGATTGAGACAATTGCATCGAAGGGCCTCAAGCTCTAGTTCTCAAGTTTTGATTGACTGGATTTGAAAGGATAACAAAAGTTGTTGAGAAAGCCCAAGAAAGGCAAAAAGTGAACTGCAACCTAATTTTTTGGATGAACGGCAACACGGAGTATTAATTCCCCATTGTGGGAAGAATAAAGTAGAAAATATAAAGCTGAACTAGCAACAGTGGGAAAAATCAGGCAGAAGATTTGATCATTTTTAAATAATTGTTGAAGAATACGGCTCAAAAAATAGTCTATGTTACTGAATTAAAAAAAAAAAAAACTAATTAGCGAAAACGCGGTAAGAGGCGCAATGCTGTTGGATACAGTGGCCTATCTTTGCACAATTAAAATCGCTTACTTGAGGGTCCAATGCAATATTACCACCATCATAGTACTAAATACCACCATCATAGTATAGCTCACTTCTACCCAGACTTGGGTGTATATAATTTGAAGTGGCACTCTAAATGAATTTGATACAAACACAGTTTATGCATGAAACAATGTTTATTGAATTCGTTGCACATATAGAATTTGCTTATACAGCGATAAGCATACGTACTACTTGTACGGAATATATATTAACATTCAATAGAAATACAGATTGCACATACTCACAAACCAGCAGAGAGTCAAACCAGCAGTACTGCCACGTAAACTTTAGGCCCCCTAAGCACTAGCGCAGGATAGCACCTGAAGCTGCTTACATCGTAGATCCCTCAACTCGCTTATCTATCAACCTTAACAAAACCTTCTTTTAATCAAGCTGCTTGGTATTTATACCAAGCTCGTATGCCGAAATTAGCATATCTCAAGCAGCTTCTTTAATTCATTCACTCAAAACTTCGATTCTTGTGAATCGAATCTTATGTATACCTTACAAATTCTTGCCCCAAAATTTATAAAGGACACTTGGTTCTTCCTGCTGAGGGCTGGATTGACTGCAACTTGCCAGTCACGTGTAAAATTTAAAAAATTTCCGTTTTAGAACTTTTTCTTCCTTAGGCGTACTTGTCGGAGATGCCATTCTGAGGAGCCATTATCGGGATAATACTAAGGCCAATGGCTGCTAGATAAACTTCAGATGGCTATCGTTACAGTAAAATATATCACTTTGAAGGAAAATAGAATCTATGGTAGAGCAGAATATATGTATCCAAGAAATATACACTAATATTTATGAGTAAAGTTCTGTTCGTCTGGTGTAAGTGTGGTTTGGTTTGGAGCGCTACGGTAATTTTTTGCTACACGGGGAATTAGACCACGACCTACTGATTAAAACCCATTCCGAACGGTTGCAAACATGGATGTTTGTAGCCGTTGCCATCCATGCCAATAGAATCCGTACATCCATGCCAATAGAAGGATTCGTACCCACAGACTCTGGAACCGAAAGCCAGCACCCTAGTCATTCTACTATCATCAGGCCCTCTGGTATAAGGCATCTCTGAAGAAGTAACAGAATTGCTGTATTAAATTCATTGCATGATAACAAGTCCTTAAAATGAAGCATTATAATAGAAGTAAATACCTTTTTCGAATACACATTAAATATATTTAGAAATATATTCGTTGGGAATAACACACAAAATTTGCATTCATTAATTCGTAACATAATATCGGAAATTTTTTCATTCTGAACTTAAAAATATTCCTACAAATCAGCCAGACAGTATCAAAATAAGTAAACATGTCTATAAAGAGCAAAATCCAACAGATAAATATATTTAAATCCACGAGTAAAAAATTACTAGCATCTCATTTTCATCTATAACAATTATTTTTAAATTGAAGTTTAAGCGTGATTTCTTAAGCATCTATACATGAACTATTCCCTTGTTCTTAATTTGAAATCATCCAGATAGTTTTTACATTGCCCGACAGTAAGGCATTTATATTTCTTTTCCCATATCATTTGTTTACATACTCTCTACGTATTAAATCAGGAAATGCTGATTAGATTTTCCTCCTATTATGTCCTCTTTTTTCTTCTAGTAAATAATCGTAGTTAATTTATAGCTTAATACAGTTTCTGTTTTGCTGCATGAAAAGCTTCTGTATGTAAATCTGCCTTACATACTTTATCAAATTTATTAACCTCGATACAATGGCTTATCAAGAAATATGATGGAGAGGTTGGGGTCAAAGTTTTCTGTTATAATATCACACCCCTGGGAAAATATCTATTGAGAAAAGCAATGCCATTACTGCAAAATTAAATGCATTAGACCCAACATTTCTAATAAGAGTAAGTATAATGTGTTGCTAAATCCCATATACTAATTAGTATATCAAAGACCAATGCAATTGGTATTCCTAAATATAAATAGTTATGATCAATTCATTCAACTTTTTAGTCTCAAATTTTAGTGTGTAGTCCTATACATTGAAAAATATTGCTTATGGTGGAGGAACTTAAAAGAAAAGAGGAATCTTTGTTAAAATTGAGTTACTTCCATATACTTGTATTCTGTGCGAAACTTTGTCATTAAAAACGGAGCGCCAGTCAGAACAACTAATTACCTTCATTTAAAGAGCATAATATATATATATATATATATATATATATATATATATATATATATATATGTATATATTTATATATATATATATATATATATATGTATATACATATATAATATATATATATATGTATGTATATATATATATATATATATATATATATATATATATATATATATACACACATATATATATATATATATATATATATATATATATATATATATATATGTATATATATATATATATATGTATATATATATATATACACATATATGTGTGTGTGTGTGTCTGTGTGTGTGTGTGTGTGTGGGCATGTGTGTGTGACTGAGTGGGTGTATATACCACTTGCTTAAACATTGATATAATTTGCTACGTATGTATGTAAAAAAATAACTTGCTACGTATGCATGTAAATATTTATATAACTTCATCCACAGACATATACTTGGATTTTTACTTTCTCACACGAACACAGATAAATATTGTGTGCTCACATTTCGAAAGAAAGCTATTTATTTTCAATTTTCGTTTTTTCTATCCTTTTTCGAGCTGGCTAGTGAAAACTGATTCCTTATTTCTTATCTTCAGGAAACATACGTCGGTCGAATGATCAGAAATTCTCCCCATCCAAGCTTTTACTGCCACGCGATTGCTCAACCTTGGGGCAGGCGGCTTTTGAGAGATGTATCTATTTCGAAAAACCGAGGTTAAGGTTCAACTCAATCAAGCTCTGCTTTCCTTTCTGATGACATTTGACAAATATACTTCTTTGCTGTTTCCTTTAAGCCATGACACCGGTTTGGAAATTTAGCCCTTTCTTATAGATGTTCAAAAATATCTCTTTGCTGAATAAAATGATTAAACATTTATTTTTAGTCAAAAACGCGGGACAATTATTTATTTCTACTCTCAAAATATTTTTTGTTTATTATTTGCAGAACATGTTGTCACAGTTTAGAAAATGTTACCGTTAAAAGTGTCATGATAAAGTAATATCTCATAAAAATAAGAAAATACGTCTTAACTCGCTAAAAATGTATGAAATTATTCAATAATGAAAGAGTATCTAATTCAAACAATATGTTTAACTGAAAAATTAGGGAATATGCATATTAAAATAGTCAGAAATTATTTTAAATTTTGCACTATTGTAGGAATAAGTATTTTTAGGAAAAAAAAACGAAAACCTTTGTACATCCATATTGCACTAAACAGTAATAACGGGATTTTTATTTATGTTCTTTAACAAATATGTAGTCAATTATCACACGGTGTTATGATGTTTATTGGGTATATTATAGTGTATGAAAATGTTGAATAATAAGAAAAAAAGTTATTATTATGATTGTTATTCACATCAATAAATCAACCGACGGGCTTTTTTTTAGGCATAAAAATTATTTTTTAATATTTCTTCATGGGTAATTTAGTGAGCTTAATTCCATGAGTTCCAATATTTAATAACAAGTGAAATAGTATACACAGAAATAATTTCCTAAAAATTAATCCTAATTTCTGTATTTATAACAATCAAAATATAATTGAATTTCTGCTGCCCATAAACTGTGTTTATTTAACAGGAAATAATAGGTTAAATTAAAAAATATCAAAACAGTTTATAAATCTTACCAATACATTATCTTTCATAATCAGTGGACAGTAAAGTTCAGTTTCCCATTTCTTGAATATGTTATTTTACCCAATCTTTAATTGGAAGTATAGGAAAATTTAATAAGTCATTTGCTACATTTGATAAATAAGAAATTTATTATATTCAAATTGATATTTTAATTTCTAGAAATAAGTGATAGATATTGCTACAAGCGGAAATTGAGAGTTTGCTTTTAAAATGTATTAAAAATTATATTTGTATAAAATTTTCTTCAATGTAGAATTTTTTGAAATGTAGAAGGTTGTTATGGTTTCAAAATAATGCTCTTAGTCATAGAAGAGCTAAAAATTTACAAAGCGGTATTTTAATGGGTAGTTTCAGAAATTTGTAATAAGTAGTTTTATCGAAAATATTTAAAGATCAAAACGCGTTTTCTGAAATACTTCACAGGGAGCCACTCGTACCTCTGTTACCACATTTCGAACCCTAATGAGGTTATCTAACAAATATTATTCTCAAACTATTAGGAGGCGTTTCCAAAAGAAAGAAGTGATCATGCCTTTTTCAAGTCATTAATTAATGAACAATGATTAATCACTTAATTAATTAAAGTCATCGTTGTACTAAATTAAGAACGTTAAACTAGCTTCGTAATTTTTATTCGTTTTCAATACATTAACTGCATGAAATTCGAGATTAATTTTCAAAACATTGCTTGAAATTTACATGTCAATAAAGCATTTTTTCAGAATGACACTCAATGAAATTAAGGGGACAGTGGACCTTCAAATCTAACTTTTTTTGTTTTGAATTTATTTATTTGCAATTTGAATATGTGATTAGTACCATAGATATGTAAAAGTGGTTAAAATTTAATGATGGAATATTAATAATTTATGAATTATGAATTATTAATTACATCAAACCTCGGCCTAATTAAAAATGTCCATGCGCATTTATTTTGCATATAATATGGTAATTTTTATTTACAGGATACCTTATAGAGCTAACAATGAAATTTATTGCTTATTTTAAGAATTCAATAAAAATATAAAGAGAAAAAATTAATAGTAGTGAAAACACCCTTTTTATTACTCAAAATACCTCTAAATCATCATTTCAAATACAAAATTTAGAAATTCTGAGCTACGAAGCATAATTATTTTCAATAAGATTTATTTGATATACAGTTAAGTATATGAAACTTAAATTTCAAAGCAATACGATAATTAGAAATGCGCCTGGAGCAGTTTGAATATTCGTATGTCATGAAAATTTTTATTTTGAGAAAAACACATTTAAAGTTATTGCTATTAGTAACCACATAATATCTAAATAAAATACAAACGCCTATAACTAGGAATGTAATAACATAAATTAAAAATTATTTTTGCAACACATTCCTACTCGTCAGTAGTTTCACAATTCAATAAAATAAAAAAATCGAATTTTTGGACAAATTTTACAATTTTGAAAGTCAACTGTCCCCTTAACTTTAAAGTAAAAATGATATTTCGAAAAAGGTATTGAAATACATCAAGGGTAACATTAGAAGGTTTCCTAAATAAATTGAATTTCATAAAAATAGTTTAGAGCAGATGGTAGATCTTAAGACTGTCTTATTTCTATATGCATTTCTTTCCATTAGTAAGGATTTAAAAGTTTTTAAATAACATATTTGTTTTTCATAACTTTCAATGGGGTAAACGACAAACTTGCTGCAAGAAACCTGAGAATAGTCAACATTGAAGGCCTTATTTGAATAGTGGTTCAACTCCAATCTTGTTCATTTTGAGATATAGAGGGTTAAAGTCTAGTGAGTGCTGAGAAATGACTGCTTAAGTCTGATTTGTAATGCCCTCTCTTGGAAGCAGAAATAAGCTGGAGGTGTACCAGTTTAAAAATAAGATAGAAATGACTTGTATGAACATGAAAGTGAGGCTAACTCCATTTATTTTTTTTTAAAGTGGTTTGGGACCAATATTCAAATAAAGCCTTCATATGTTCTCTGATTTCTTTCTATAGACTTGACACCTATGTAAATTAATGCGACATAATTTTCTGCATCCGAAACATTTTTTTATGAAGCTCACGACAATAGGCAAATACATTGTAGCCAGATACTGTGTTTCCTGTTAGTTCGATCTACGTAGATTACTCGAATATGAGAAAGTAGTTTGCTGCCTGAATGTTACTTTTACTGTTTGTATATGTTCGTTCTCTCAGTTTCCTTTGAATAAATACTAATATGTCATTCAGTTATTGCAATTATATGCCCGAAAACTTTCCTCGTGATAAGTGCTAGCGGCTGGTAATAAATGGCCCACTGTTTGTCTTTATATATTTAGACGTTTACACATTTCTACTGTTATCCTCTTTAGGAAAAGTCAGAGTAAAATTTCTGGGAAACAAATAGTAGCCAACTATTGAAAACGCCACTAGGAATAATTTGAACTAGGAATAGAATGAAAGCTTGACAAGGAAGAAGAACAGTGAATTTATACAAAGTGAGATATGCTTTTTGAGGAGTACGAATGCCTGAAAAAGATTCAAATTAAGAAAAAAATAAGAAAGAAACTTGGGGGATGTATCTCCTCGGACGAGAAACTTACATTAATGGGAAAGAATATTGACTTAAACCAGTATTTTGTACTATGTTCAAAATAAGTATTTTCTATTAGCAGTATAACGCAGTTTTAGTAATGAATAATGAAATAAAAAAGGTCTTTATATAAATGCATTTTTTTTCGTTCGGTAACAATGGATGCAATGGAACTTATGCATGCTGTAACAGCATGCATATGCTGGTGTGAAATATCAGTTCAAGTACAAAACATCAGAGATATAGTTTACATTCCCTTATTATTCTGGTACATTGTTTCATTTCTCATTCGGTGAAGTGTATTTTCTCCTGTGTTACAATATCCTGGATAATTTCATATATGACATCTTATATCTCTCTAAAAACGAATTGAAATATAGTAACCACTGCTTATTGTGATCAGTAGTTATAAGAATCAACCGTTTATAAGAATCAATATCGCAAAAACAAAAACAAATATATTATTTCCATGTTAAAATTTTCGCCTTAAAGAATCAATCCACCGGTTTTAAGATTCAGCTTACACTCTTCGCTTTCCTTTCATTTTTCCATTAAAGCAACTTAAACCCTCAAAAGGCACGAAGTTCTTTCTTTATATTTTTTAAAGAAGAGTGATAAGATGGGATGGAATACGATCGTAAAACGCGTTCCTTTCTTTGTTAGACATAACATAATAGTTTCCCCTTAAACGCTTTAGCACAACACTGTCCTATTAGCTTGACCCGGGGGGGGATCTTTACACGCCCGGGTCCGATTAATTTTTCTCAACTGGCAAACAAAGACAGGGACTCTTTTTCTCCCACCTCCCACATCCTGGTTGCGGCTTCCTGGACCCTGGAACACATAAATCTTCGAAGTGTCCCTTATGACTTAGGAAAACGTGACATTAGTAAATTCAGCACGTTATCAAACCGTGAAATGTAAGCTAGAAGCTGAATCTTCATCTGAGACTATTTTTATTTAAAGAGGTATAAACAGCCTCCTGAAAACTTCATTACGTCTAACTACCGTAGAAAAATTTTTCTTGCTCCCTTCCTGCAGTTGAAATGTTAAAACTGTTAAGCTGGTATGTTGTAACAAATATTAGAATTTTTCTTCTCTTACTATAATTATGTGTATCTACTTATAACTCTAGAAATTAAGTTGTGTTTTTAAAATTATAAAAATAATCATAATAAAAGATAATTAACGTAAATTAAAGCGTATTTTATGGTAAATTATCTAATATATGCATATATGGGAGTGTGTGAGCCTGCCCAAAAACCTAAATTTCGGCTATAAGAATCAACCGCTTATAAGAATCAAACACAGTAATAACAAACGTGATTCCTATAAGCGGAAATCGCTGTATATGGTATGGCAGATATCTTTAAATTCTCTAAAGCAGGGATTCCCAAAGACGCCCAGGTGGATCCCTTGGGGGTCGATGGAAGTTAAAGTGGGTCTATAGTATTCCAGGGGTCTATTGGGGGTCGATGACACTTTTTCTATTTTAAAATTTAATTTAATTTTTTAGGACTATAGTTATTAGATAATATCCGTTTTAATATGCATAAATACAGATTCGCATAGGGCGGATTGATCCACCCATGTAAAGTCGAATGTCATGACGCTTTTGTATATGTGACGAATGAAATTATATTATAATTACATATAATTCAGTAAAATTGCTTAGTAAAATATATATTTATATTCGTTATGTTAGTTATTGTAACTATACGATGATAAGGAGGTTCAGGTCAAACATTAAAAAAATTGTATCAATGCATCAATCACAACCCCGGCCTTAATTGTAATCGATCGTTTGTGCGATTACAATCTGTGTTTCTGAAATCTTGTTTAGATTTGTGACATTAAAAATTAAAATAGTACAAAAATAATAAAACATAAACCTAATGAACCACTCTTTCTAATTTTTTGTTCATATTCTTAGTCAAATTGTTATCTTTAAGTGTTTTATGTGCAATTATTAGTATTATTATGATGTTGTATGCTGCATATTATAGAGAAAATGTGAGGGGTCGATGAAGAAAATCATTCTTTTAAAAGGGGTCGATGCAGGAAAAAGGTTGGGAACCCCTGCTCTAAAGGTTTGTTTACGAGATTCATTCAAAGTGTGTTAATAATCTATCAATAATAATTCATACCTTATTTTACTTATATACACGAATTAAAGAATTATAATTTTTTTTAAATTATTTATATGAAGAGGGCGAAATACATAAGGTATAACGCACGCTATAAGGTATATATCTGTACGCCTAATAGAAATTAGTATTTAAGAGAGTTAAAAGTTTGACGCTATCAATTTTGTTTGAATCATATTTACATCAGAATTGTAAATTTAATCCTAATAAATTGAACAGAAGGGCACTCACAAAACGCCCCTCAAAAATTAAAAGGTAAATTATAAGAAAAAGCCTATAATTTGAGATATGATTTTAAAATTAAAATGCTAAAGCAAAAAATAAAAATAAATAAAAGGGAATTAATTAATGTAAGTTGAGTAAAAGGCAAGGTATGAAAAGGATGATGGAATAATGAAACGCATTATAATTCTTGATTGAGTGAGGTCAAACATGTATATCACGCATTCGTGTTATATTACATTAATGTCGTTAAAACTCTTTTAAAAATTTTCTATAGTCTGAAGTATTTTAATAGCACCACCTTCATAAAACTGTACATAAGTATCGTTTATAATAGTGATTTGACATTTTGGAAAAGTTTAAGATTGTGTTCCTACTATGATTACATTTACCGCAGATTTATAAGTATATATTTAATTATAAATATGTTTTTGGTATTTCATTAAGGCGACAATAGACCATAAAAAACTTTTTATTTATTTATCAACCAATTGCTATGAAATTTTGCATACTTATACAGTGTTGCTTAGAGATGAAAATTCTAAATTAAAAAAAAAATCAGAATGTAATTAATTAAGATATTAATTAAAATCAGTTTATTAATTACTCTATTTAAAAATGCTCCATGCGCATCAATTTTTGTCTCAGATATCTAATTTTCTTTCTTAAGCTAGCTTTACATAGTTATAATAAAAGTTAGTACCAATATTTGATTTACAGTCATATTTATAAGAACTAGAAAAGAAATCGATAAAAATAGGTCATTTTATGCAAAATTTTATAAAAAAAAATTTTTTTTATTGTAAAATTTCAAGTTGTTTTTAAATAGTATAATGAATTTATTAGTAAGTTTTATTCTAACATATATAAATAATCATTTTATGAAATTTTATGAAAATTCAAGAAAAATTATGACACATGGAACATTTTGAACCTTCCCAAACGACATGAAAACTTGTTTTGAGAAAATAGCATTTAAAGTTTTCATTTAACGTAACATTTCCATTGTTTACGTTTGAAAAAATACTTATAACTCGGTTAATAATGATCGGATCAACATACTATTTTTTTAATTTAAAGCTGATGAGTTGCAGAATCATTTTCTGAAAAAAGAAATCGTTTTGGGGACATATTTTTGTCAATCTGAAGGTCCATTGTCGCCTTAAAGTAAATTTACACCAAATTTTCCTTGACCCTTGAAATCTTTTTCGGTAGCCCCTGCTGGGCGCGATCCTAGGTTTGCTCTCTACTGATTTAGAAGATAGGGGAAGTGGTGTTGTAGGAGAGGGAATTTAAATTTTTTAACTAACATAAAAAATAGATTTAAAGAAACAAGGGACCTTCAATCTCGACCTTCTTTAATGTTCAATATTTTACTCTATATACCCCTTGAACATAATTAATATTCTTTTCTATTGCATTGAAGATACTTAGATTTTTCCAAATTAGTATGTTGTAGAGAAATAGCACCTACTTATCAAAAAGTTCTTCAAAAATAATAGAATTTTTCAAAAGGCTCCATGGGTATTCATTTTCTTCTGATATCTTTCAAATTTCTCAGAATTGCGATGTGAAGTGTTTGTCACAAAACTGTGCATTAGTCTTTGAAATCTCAAATATTTTTCAAATTTATAGATCATAAAATAAAGTTAAAACATAAAAAAATAACGGACAGAATAGAAAAAAAAATTATTTAAGACGTTAGATTCTCATAAAAAAATTAAATGCCCATTTATATTTATATACATATGGTAAAATTATAATACAAAATTTAAGAATTTTAATTGATATATAATGCGCATAGAGAATTTAGAAAAAGTTAGCATTTTTTAAATTTTTTTTGAAAAACAGGCATGATTCTTCCAAAAATTCCTTATTATGAATTCTCAGGGTTTTCAATGTAGTAAAATAGAAAATTAATTATTCTCATTTTGAATATGGAGTTAAAAATTGAAAATTAAAATAATTCGAATTTGAAGGTCTCTTGTCCGCTTAAAAGACACAATCTTGAGAAATATCCTAGTACAAAAAGGGTAGAAAGTTTTCAAAGTATTATATTATAATTAACGCCACTTAAAGTAATTGACTCTGGCTAAGGAAGCTACAATATGGCGGTGAATGCAAATCTGTTAAAGCAAAACAGAAAAAAAAAAACCTAATGTGCTTGCGTGAATGGGACATGTTAGTGTTACTCTCTATTTAAGTGTGATTTAATATATTCCAAATGCGCAGGTTTGCAATTTAATGGATACTTTCAAAAAAAAATGACAGAATGTCAAATATGAGCTAAAAAAGAAACTTTTCAAAAATTTTCGAATAATTTTTCTGAGCAGAATACATTAATTTTTTTACGTCTGACTGTAACCACTTTCATGCGTTATAGGGTTGAGTTTCTTAAGTTATCATTTGGGGATCTATCACCTCCAAAACATCAATCATGGAGAAAGTGAGCTCAATACTAGTATCGGGCCATCGGTCACGAATGTAAAAAATACGTCAATAAATTGATTTTGTGTCAGTTAAAGGAGTATTTGACGTATCTGGATTCATATTTTTTACATGCATCCCGCACCATGCGGTAAACTCAGGCAATGAATACTTCTTTTCTTCTATGAGTTCGAAGAAAGAGTAATTTTATTAATGTTATTGCAGACAACTACTGCATGGAGCAGAGAGGAAAAAATACGCAAGTTAAAGAAAATTCTACTAAAATTTGTACATTGGAGTTAGTTTAAAAATTATTATCTACATAAATCATGAAATATTTTTTAAATAAGTTTTTTTTTAATGTCTCGGAACATCCCTTCATATTTTATATGACGTATAAAATTCTATATCTGGAAAAGAAATAAGAAACGAGAAAAGGAAATCAATAACAGTAATGTAATGTTATAGTTAAGACATTCTGAATTCTTTTGGTTAAGAAATCGTCCATACCAATTACGGCTCCGGACCTAATACTTTCCTATTACGGAATTTATAAGCAAAGAAGAAACTTTTGTATTGAATATAAATTGAAATATACCCTATATTTATTTCAACTCTTGAAAAATCTCATTTCAGGAAGAAAATTCTTGGAGGGAATTTTTTTCATTGTATTTTGATCTTTTAAGTCACAAGCAAGCAGCAAGTCCTGAATATCTGTTCTTAAGTTTTTTAACTCCTGAGAGTAAAATTTTGCAAGGATGAAAAATTATTTCGCTCGCAATTCAAAATTACTTTTATGCGTTCTGGTAAAGTTCAAAATTCTTTTAAATGAAAGGAAATAGTTTAAAGCAGGAAGATTTACGTTATATTATCACAGCGCATACTTAAAGTTGGATTTTTCTTTGACTTTAACGTCATGTAAGGAAAATGTGATATAAAGTTTTAAAAACTCAAATTCAAACAACTAAGTATAAATTATGAGGTTTCTTAAGGAATATCATCATATTTTAAAAAGCGTCAAGATAGCACATCTTTCGGATAGCGGGATGTCGAGGAAGAATTTCTGGGATGTCATACAAAAAATGTAAAGCCAAATAAAAAATTAAAAGAAATTCGTCTAGGGTGAAGAAATACTATAAACAGCTCAACAGCGACTTTAGTGAAATTATGTTTCGTGGACATGATTATTTGCAATATTACCGTAGATAATCATTATTCTTTGGAGTGCCAGATTGTATTGCTATAAAATATAACCGGTTATGAATCATAGACAGTTGCATATAAATGATGATTAAATTTTCATAATTTTCCAGTTATCTAAATGCTGTGCGGTTCCATCACCAACTTAAGAGTTATGGAAATATCCGGTTTCAGTAGGAAATGGTAGATTTCTTCCCCAAAATTTTGAAAATGCTGTTACGCCTGATCAAACATGTATTGTTCAAGTAGAATCTTCACGAACTTTCTCTCACTCTTTAGAGAGGACGGGAACAAAAAATCTAAATTATTTTGCATCACATAAAGTACTGTATTGGCGTTCTCATCATGTATATGCCTGTTTGTGTCAGCCAATGCTACAATGGTCTCAATTTAAAATTTCAGGAAAAAATGTTTTAATAAACAATATATGATCCAATCCCAAGCCAAATCGATTAAGTCCACTTTTTGAATTTAAAAAAAATTTTAGCTTCAAAGTACTTGATTGACTCCATACTTTTAATATTTATAACAAATGTTCCAAATGAGGCGTTGAAAGGCAAAGTGGTGTAAGTCAGTAAGTCAAGTGGTGTAAGTCAAAAGAGTTTTATTGCAAAAACTACAAAAAATTCCACCATAAATTGAACAAATTATAATTCCTAATAATTATTATAATATTGCAAATATCTATTTGCAATTCCCCTATAAATTGAACATGGAGATTACATTTTTGCCCTCAAATGAAAAAAGTTGAAAATGTGACTTACACCACTTTGCCTTTCACCACCTCAAATAATAAGGATTAACTCCATTAAATTGTTTGGTCATCGAATAATACGTAACTTATTTCAGAAGCCAGTCAAATTAACTCCATACCCTAAATTGTTGCAATAATGCAATTCAAACACAGAAGCAAGTGTACTGGATTATAACGGGAAATTGTTTAGTGTTGTTTCATCCGAAAGAAAAGTTACAAAAGTTAGTCAGTTACAATCTAACTCCTGCAGAAGTTAGTTGTTTGGAACTATTAAACAATTATTTAAATTTTTCTCTGTAGTAAAAAAATAATTTCGAGACTGAATTGGATGTTATTACTTTTTTTTTACTTGCCAAATCGATTAACTCCCTCAGTCACGCAAAAATTGTAATAATAATAATGGTTACTCCAAAGATAGAATATCTCGTACATTTTATATGTCGTTAGATAAAAGCTACATATGCAGTAATACATTCTTCAATTGTAAGGTATACACAAGATTCGATTCACAAGAATCGAACTTTTGAGTGAATGAATTAAAGAAGCTGCTTGAGATATGCCAATTTCGGCATACGCGCTTAGTATAAATAGCATGCAGCGTCATTAATGAAAAAGGTGGTTAGGGTTGAAGAAGTTTTGTTAAGGTTGATAGATAAGCGAGAGGGAGCTACGGGGTAAGTAGCTCCAGGTGTTATCCTGCGCTAGTGCTTAGGGGGCCCAAAGTTTACGTGGCAGTACTGCTGGTTTGACTCTTTGCTGGTTTGTGAGTATTTGAAATGTGTATTTCTATTGAATGTTAATATATATATTTCGTGCAAGTAGTACGCATGCTTATTGCTGTAAAAGCAAATTCTATATGTGCAACGAATTCAATAAACATTGTTTCATGTATTAACTGTGTTTGCATCAAATTCATTTAGAGTGCCACTTCAAATTATATACACCCAAATCTGGGTAGAAGTGAGCTATTTACTCTATACAATATTCTGTTTATTTGGATTTATATTTTAAAAGGAATTTTTAAAAACGATCTATATTATTTTATAATATTTATCTACTTTTTGTTTTATGGACTTAATCGATTTGGCAGGTGAGTGGATCATATGATAAAAAAAAATAAAAACCTTATATTGATCCAATACGACTATCATCTACGTTGACCCTTAAATTCGGCATCTTTTGACAATGGTACATATTCTAATTGATATCATTGATAAATTTGCGTCCGTTTTAACTCTCCGAGGAACGTTTTTTTGACAGGAAGTGTCCTTCCAATTGGTGTACTTCTTCCTTCATTTCATGTAGGATCGTGTTTCTTCTTAACCCTTAACCACCTTAATTAATATCACATCCTTTCCATTGTAGGGTCTCATAGAACACTGACATAAATTCATTGCAAATTTTATTCTTTAATTAAATTAAACCAAAAAATGTATACACTAAGTTTATTTATACAACATCAATTTTACAAATGGTTATGATACATAAATTATGATAAATAGCATTCAATAGAAAATATATTATTCAAGGTTTTTCAGCACTACTTTTGGTAGAGAAATCCAATGGCCGTCAAATAGATTACAAAACATAAGAATCAGTTTTCTTCGCCACTAAAGTACAACTTTTAAAGTTGATAGCAAATGAACCATAAGCTCTTATATATCACTGAATGTATATTGAAAATTTCTTAGAGAAATCAACAAAAAGCAAAAACCGATGTACTTTAAATCGCCAAATTATTTTTTTTTCATTCCCTACGATTTTAGATGAATGTTGTGTATAATACGCTTGTTACTTCATTAACATATTTTGGATATTTTGGGGACAAAAGGTTTAAATTTTATTCTATTCTTAATTTTATCATCTATTTTGTCGAATTTTACTGTAGGAAAAATTTTCGGGTTTCACATCTCTGTACCCTCGCTTCAATCTCAGCGATATCGCTCTTTTCGTAACTGCAGTGTTACTAAATAAAAGCCAATTCTTTTTTTGGTACTTTTTGTAGTAATTGTATGATTCATGTAACTCATGCATGAGCATTTATTCTACTTTTATGGAACATTAAAAAGACAATGTTATCCACCTTCTTTTAACTCTACGAATGAATCTTATACCTTTTTTTAAAACTCTGTGAATTCTTTGAGAATTTGTAACTTTATTTCCCCGCCCGCCCCCATACAACTATTAATGTGTTGTGTTGTATAATTTATTTTACTTCTTAGGGCGTGCCATATTAAATGCTTACATGAATCTTCCATCTATTGAAAAAATGCAGTGGGCAGGGAGACCATATCACAAACATTAAAAGTTAAAACTGTATTATCAGAAAATTATTAAATTCAATCGTAAACAAAATTTAAATCCAGAAAAAATAAAAATTGTGATAGATATTTACAGATTTAAAGACCGAAATAAAAAGTAGCACAATTTTGAGAATATCGCTTTTATGATCATCATATGTATCTCACTTTTTAAACAGCTATGTTTTTTTTATTTACAAAATTAAGAGCATTTATTTTCAATAGGGTGTGTATGAAAGGAAAAGCAATATGAATCAGTCCAAACTACAGTAATTAAGATGTAAACCTTTATACAGTCAGAAAATTTGCTAAAATCTATCTGTGAAAAAGTTAAAATAATTCACAAATGGATAATCCGTCTTACTGTTAGGCTTTCGGAAAAACTGATGACCAATCCGCTTGACGGCAATCGCTCGACAGAATCCCGCACTTCGTCAATCAACTCGCGAGCAATCTCCATCGCGTGAATCCATCATAAAAGAGCTACATAATTTTTTGGCCCCAAAAGAAAATATCTCCCCTAGGGCAGCCATCAAACTTGTTCTCTCCACTTAGCCCTCAACACTATTTTATTAAATTTAAAATGCTACAATCAGCTGCATATACATAACACATAATACAAATTACAATACCGTAACTAGTACATTTATACCAATATAAACTACACTGGTGTCCAAAATTAAGGTCACAAACCCGTTCTGAATATAACTCAAAATAACTGCGAGGAAAAATGATACAATTTTTACCATGAATATTTTGGGGAAAGGGTACTATAATGTTAGCATTCAGTTTGGATTCAATGGTGTTTAGCATAAGCTTGGTACCAGAACGTGAAAGGGACAGTTTCATCATCTTGGAATTTCGTCTGCAGAGTTGTGATTCTTGCATTTAACCCACGCAAGATTGATTGATTTCATTGCGAATGAGTTGTCATAATCGTTTAAACAACTCACTGAAATGTAGAGACATTGGCAGGCTGGAAGCTGGCTAGTCTTACGCGGATGTAGCTCGATGGCTACAAGTGGCACCAAAAGTGGTATTCAGGGTATGACATCATTTCCAAATAAGTGGTACTATCATCAGGAGGCCTGGCTAAGTCCACCCAAGAGCGACGGTATAGACAGATGACGACTAGAGAGCTCTCTCAGAACCTTGCTGTTGAGTCTAGAACAACAATTTCAAGGCGTACAGTATAGAGACGCCTACCAGAGAAGGGCTTATACGCCCGGCGACCACTGCTGTGTCCCTCTCTGAACATATCACATAATATAGAGCGTTTGTCGTGGAGCCGAACACATTATTATTGAACAAAAGATTGCGGGCGTGTTCTTTTCACTGAGGAGTCCAGATTCAGCACACAAAGGGATTAACAACAAGTCTTCCTTTGGAGACTGCCCGGGACCCGCTATCATCTTTCCAACGCAATGGAAATGTACCCTTTTGGTGGTAGGGGAATCTTTGTCTGGGAGAGCATCATGTTGGTTATTCGCACATTGCTGCACGTCTTAGATGCGGGCAGTGTCACCGCATAATGCTATAGCGATAAGAAACTTGAAGCTTGCGTGAGGTCGTTTCCGGGTCTGCCGGTCAGAACATTTTTTTATGAACGATAATAGGAGCCACATAGAGCTCACACCATGTCGACGATATTCTGGAGGAAGAGGATATTCGCCGCATGGATTGGCCAATGATGTCCCCGGACTTAAATCGTATAGAGCAGTGTTCCCCAACCTTTTAATCGCCGCGGACCCGTCAACGTTTGATAATTTTACCGTGGCCCGCTGAGAAGGGCTATGACTGCAATTTTAATTCATAATCTTGAAATGTTTAATAAACAATAAACTAATTTAAAATAGTTACAAGATTTCTTTTGTTACAAAGGTATAAATAAGCACAAACCCGACAAATTCGCACTAACCCGAGAGAAACACACCACAGTAAATAAAATGGGAATAATATAATGTTCCTTGGGCGGCCCGGTACTATTTGATCCACGGACCGGGGGTTGGGGACCACTGGTATAGAGCATGTTTGGGATGGTGTAGGAAGAGCCATTGTACGACGTCGACACTCTTCCAGCACCCCTCAGGCGATAAAATCCGCGTTTTTAAACGAATAGGATCTGTTGCCACATACTCATTAACAATATGGCGGCTCGTTGTGCAGCTTGTAAAGTTATGCGACGACATCCCCTATTAGACGGACTGTTCTGGAGATATGATGCATCATGATAAGATCGTATTTGGACTAATTTGAATCTCTCTATTTACCTCTTATTCATCTTGTTATGTTGCTATATGCGATCTCATTGCATGAGCCATCTCTATACCAAATTTCGTTGCAACCAATTATTTTTCCAGATATTATAGATTTTGTGTTTGTCACCTTAATTTTGGACATCAGTGTATGTGACAGTTTCTAGCATTATTTACTACCGCATGAAAGTTACTTCCAGCTTAATATTAATTACGATTTAAAGAACATTATATCACAAATACTCAGTAAGATATACTTAAATGTCACAATCAGTTTCGAATACTTATTACATAATACAAATTTCAATAAGATGGTAGTTACCATTTATACCAATATAAACTATACAACAATTACTAACTCACGTTTCAACAGCAAAAATACTATTTCCAATACAAAAATAATTACAATTTATATAACATTAGTTCACCAATACTCAATATGCTAATACATCATATATTACATAACTAAATTCGAAACAAGTTAAAATTATTTTCAATATTTATTACATCAATTTTAATGCTATGCATATAACTCAAAAGTTTACCACTAGAGAGTCAACACAAAATAGAATGGAACGAGAGGGCTAGTTATAACTCTCCCGCCACCTAAAATAAACGCAGCACAACATCACTAAATTAAAATAAAAGTAAAATACACAAATTAAGAAAATAATGATAAATATAGACTTAGAGAATGGAAAGAAAAGTCGATATAATTTTGAAGTATTTCGCTTTTATGTTCTTCACTTCACATTTTAACATCAAATAAGTTTTTTATTTGTTTACAAAGTGTGTATTTCCTATCAACAGGGAGTGTACAAAAGGGAAACAAACTGTGGGAAACCTTTGCAAGAAGGGAATACGATTTAGATAAATGAGTTCTCTCATTTTTATTCATTACAAATCTTTCGTGGAACGTCAAGTGTTTCCTGAAGTTTTGAACGTGAAACAAAATATAGGAAAAATGTTGAAAGTATTATAAACGGAACGATCAAGTTCATTTATATCACTTTACGGTAAAAGCTTGAACCTCAAAAGGAAAACCCTTATTGGTATTTGCTTTCTGTATCGATAAATATAGATCAAGAATTTTAAGAAAATGTGTAGCGGAAATCTCATTGGAGAGTTTTACAGCCAAAAAGAACAGAAATTTCGTACTTCTTGAAATGATGTATTGCTTTAAATCCATATTGAAAGATAAATCTTTTTTCCCTCGATAGAAAGTGACTTTTTTATTGTGATACAAAACATTTAGACATAAATCTCATTAAAAATGTTAAATCTGAATACTTAATAACTAAAAATACTACAGTAATCCTGAAGATTTATTTATCAAGGGTTTTCCTACAAGAGAATTAAATTTGGTATATTTAGTATTTTCGCCCCTTTTTGAAGGTGCAAAATTTTTTGGTAAACAGAATTTATTAAACTAATTATTGTACAAACTGAAATTTTGCATTTTTTTCTTCTTTCGCATGGTTCTACCATCAATTCCGTTATAGGAATATTTTGGAAGTTTCGCACATTACTACTAGTTGTAACACAATACTTAAAATACAGTACTGGCATGTATAAAAATGGACATTGTTATTTAAAAGCTGTTAAAGGTATTACATGGCATGAAATTCTTGTTCTATACGTTTTGCCACTAAAAGTCTATGTGTGTGTGTGTGTTTGACCAAGTATAGATTCTTAATACAGCAAATTTAACCCTATCACTGTATCGTTTCGTAATACCCTGTTGTAACCTGGGGTCCATGCGGACCCCATGTTGTAATTTACATATTTTATACTATTTACATCACATGAAAGTTAATTTTGCATTCATTTAATTATCTTATAAGTAATTAACGATCATTCAGACATTTTCTTAAAAAATTTTATTTATAAAACTAAGAACATAATAATTTTATAATCATATTTACAGATTCGTTCTGCATTTCTAAATGTTCGCTGAACATGCCGCACAAATGGTCTTCTGATGTTCCGGGCAACACGGTATATGGCAATTAGTAAATCGGGTCTTTACTTTTCTATCCAAAGAACGTGGACATAGCTGGCACCGTATCTTTTTATTTTGCTCTTGAATTCCTGTGCTGAAGCATGTAGTGTCGGAATTTCAATCCCCAAAGATTTCAATGAATGACGAACACCAGACTACAGCGGTTGAACGTTCTGAAGTCTTCTCTGAATGAGGTCAGCTCTCTTCCAAGGTCTTTCAAGAACAATCGACGTCGATAGCACTTCCCAGATTCCCAATCTGGATATTTCAAAATCCAAATTATGTATCCAGCAACAGCTGCGCAGTCGAGCATGTTGAACCACAAGACCATAGTCCAACGGCGTATTTTTCGCTTGCATGTGTACAATCTGCATAAATGGTCAAAGTTGTCAACTCCAGATTTTGTTGCGTTGTAATGAGTAATAATATCTGACTTATTGTCTTTCTCTATAATGACGTTTTTGTCATGATGCATTTAAGATAGCAAAATGACTGCCTTCCCATTTCTTTGGGGTGTAGCTAACTAAAGTCAGTGTAGCTAACTAAAGATAGAAGATTTTCTCTTCACTCTGACGATTTGGTAGCAACTCTTTAGGGGCTTCTTTTCGATTTTTTCGAATTGTTCCAACCACTGTGGCTTTCACTGCTAGTAGGTCCTCTGCTAACTGAGCGCTGGTGAAGTAATTGTCCATGGTAACGTTGCATCCTTTGTTCTTCCAAGGGTCATCTAATCGCCCGACGAGATCACAAACATTGTTTGCTCCACCTGCAGTACCAGGTTGTCGTCCAACATACACTTCTTCTTTCAAAGGAAACGAAGTGGTGGAATCACAGCACCAAAATATTTTGATTCCATACTTTCCGGGCTTGCTCGGTATGTACTGTCGAAATCAGCACCGACCATGAGTTGCCACTAATTGCTCATCGACTGTCAGATATTTTCCGGGCTTGTAATATTTCGCCAGATTTTCCTGAAGCATTTGCCAGACATCCCGACAGACAGCTATTTTACCTACCTCGTACCGGCCTCTTTTAAAAGATGCCTCGTTCCGGGGATCTTTTACGAGATAGAGATTGTTGGCCAGTATATCCGTCACTTTCTGATTCACTATCGGTCTCAATGTTTGGATCTTGAATACTCGCGTCACTCTCTTCAAACTCAGATGATTCACCGAAGCTATCTATTTCTACATCATTTTCACTATCACTTTCTTGTATCATGCGTAAATCATCTTCTATCGAAACTGTTTGTAGCGACATGTTGCAGCTTCGAATAACAGCTCTCAGCTGACAGGCGCGCAACGAGAAAAATACAAACACACCTGTCGCATCACCTAGCGCCATCTGTCGGATTCTGGGAATAAAATTGTTGAGAAACAAAAACTTTTGGATCTTGTTATAAATACGTGTTATCAAAAACACGTCATTGTTCCTAGCTATTTTTCATTCTTTTTTAATGTGTTCAATAGTTCTCAGACACCCGGCATAACGCTGGGGTCCGTGCGGACCCCAGGTTACAGAAATGTGACATATATGTTTCAAATAAAAAAAACCCAACAACCCCTGATATTTATCCAATTAAATTTTTACCCTGTGGTACACACATGTTAAGATGAGATGCCACTAGCTTAGACCCCTCAAAGTACGATATATATTTTTTGGCAACTAGTTAAAAGTGCCTGGGGTCCGCATGGACCCCAGGTTACAGTGATAGGGTTAAATCAAAAGAGGCATACTATTGCATTTCGATGCATTGTTTAACATTTTATGTGTCTTAATATGGTTGACAGTATTAAGGCTTAGTGTTGAGAAACCTAGATATATTCATTCATTTTCCAAATCCTAAGAATTTTGAGCATCTAATCTGCGCAGATATGGAGAAACTGTAAATTATACGTGTTCAGTACGCGAAATAAAATATCCCCCTTGGTTGGTTCGTATTCTGCAACTGTGTTCGTGAGCGGTTTGATTCTTGGGCAGGACCTCGTGATTGTATCACCACAATGGTTGCAGGACCACAATCAATAGGCAGAGGTGTACCCAGGATTTAATCTTGGGGGAGGGCGAGTTGAACGGATACAAATATTTATAACGCAAAACAGTGGCGTAGCGAGCATAACTGGCGCCCGGGGCACGATACCTTTGTGGCGCCCCCCCCCTTAAAAACATATAGTAATATAATATATATACCCTATATTGGCGCGCTCGATAAACATATAATAACATAATATATAGACCTTATATTGGCAGTCCCCCCCCATAAAGCATATAGTAACATAATATATAGACCTTATGTTGATGCCCTCCCCTAAAAACATATAGTAATATAGCATATAGACCTTATATTGGCACCCCCCACAAGATAATATAGTAATATAATATATATATATATATATATATATATATATATATATATATATATATATATATATATATATATATATATATATACCTTATATTGGCGCCCTCCCCGAAAAACATATAGTAATATAATATATAGACCTTATATTGGGGCCCTCCCCTGAAAAACCTATAGTAATATAATGTATAGACCTTACATTGGAATCCACCTCGAAAACATATAGTAATATAATATATGGATCTTACATTGGTGCCCCTCTGCGTGTGGCGCCCGGGGAATGATAGACCCCCTTGCCCCCCCCCCTTTGCTACGCCACTGACTCAAAATCAATATTCATAATGCAATTTTTATTTCTTTGGGAGGGGGGCAGGGCCCCTTGGCCCACCCCCTGGATGCACCACTGACACCAGGTGCTTCCTGCCACCGTGTTCGCTTCGCTTTTCTTCTTGAGACGGATACGAGCCAATTACAGCAGAATCAGAAAATGGCGAGTTGAACGGTTTTGGGCAGTCCCTCAGCGGACAAATATTATTGTGATTATTAATAGTGTGAAGTATTGTCCCACAGCGGACAAGTTTTATTTGTGATTATTAGTGTGAGTATGTGTGTGAAGTGTTGCCCCAGAGAGAAAATTCGTAGTGACTTTATTTATTAATCGTGTATCGTCCAGCAAAGGACATATTGAAATTGAACATTGTCTTAAGAATAAAGTAATGAACCAACTTACAGTCCACAGAATATTTATTTGAATTGTGCTTCTTCAACGTATGTATTACATTCGTTGTTAATAGTTAAATTATTTATACATATCTGAAGAATCTAAAATCTGTTGATACAACACAGTTCAGTCGGACGAGGGCCGAATGGCTAGGGCACTGCCATTCATTACCAGAGTCTGTGGGTTCGAATCCCACTCTTGGCATGGACGTTTGTAGCCGTTCGGAATCGGCTCTAAGTAGTAGGTCCCGGTCTAATTAGCCATCGTGTAGTAAACAATTGACCGTACCGCTACAAACCAAACCAAACCAATCCAACACAGTTCAGTGAACTATTAATTTAATGAAGCATATTAAAATATGTTAACAATATTGAAATCGCATCTTTTGTACATCGTAGGAAGTATGTCGCATTAACCCAGAACAATAGCTTAGAATAATAAATACTGAGCATTAGTGAAATCCACTCAAACAGACCATGCAGCTAGTTAGGTAAAACCTCCAATAGCCTTTCATTACTTCCTGTGATCATTTTTATACAGTCCGCCTCTCTTCTTTTCATCCCGCAGAAAATACGCATTGATTGTCGAGCGCCAAAGTCGAATATTATAGGTATACCCATACAATGATGCGTAAGGCAATTCTACTCAGAATACAAAAGCCGTAAAGTAAATTTTACCGGCATGAATTGGTAAACTAAAGTGAATTCCTAACAACCATGAAAAACTTAGTGTATGGCGTATTTTTTTATATTTTACTAAAAGCATATTAAATGAGTATATATATATATATATATATATATATATATATATATATATATATATATATATATATATTTATATATATATATATTTATATATATATATATATATATATATATATATATATATATATATTTATATATATTTATATATATATATATATATATATATATATATATTATATTTATATATATATATATATATATATATATATATATATATATTTATATATATATATATATATATATATATATATATATATATATATATATTTATATATATATATATATATATATATATATATATTTATATATATATATATATATATATATATATATATATATATATATATATATATATATATATAGAGAGAGAGAGAGAGAGAGAGAGAGAGAGAGAGAGATTTGTGCACATAAAATGATTCTGGAGAATAGTAAGCTTTCGCAAAAACTTTCTTTGTTTCACGGAGAAGCCTACAATACTAGAGAAGATATCTTTTAAAGAATTGTCATACATATTTTAGAAAGGTAAATTAAAAGTATCGACTGATATACATAATATTTTAACACCATTTTAAAATCAAATCGTTATATATTATTGAACTTTATTAAATTTCTTCGCAAATAGTAACGGTAACCCCTGTTGCAGAACAGCGCAATATATTGAGCTAAGTGAATTACTATTTATTTTGGGAAAATGTACTTGATTAATTATATTTAACTACCGTATAAAGGGAAAAAACTTAGCCGGTAAAGATTCACAATCCATTAGATCGCAGCCACATAAATCCATTTAGCAATTTTAAAAAGTTTAATTTTGCCTCTCATACTATCAGAGACCCCACTGCGGGCAGTGAACTGTAACATGAAGCATAGAAATTTAGCAAAAAAAAAGTTATTTTTTGTCAAGGCAATCAATTTTCAGCGTTAGAGTATATTTTAATCAGCGTATTACTGTCTCGTTCGATACTTGTAAAATAGTTCCGAAAAGCGACATGCTTGCCGGAGGAACACTGCTTTAAACTACGCAGTGTTTAACTTTTCTTTCCATTTTGAACTTGACGCGAAGTAAAATGGGTATTGACGTGCTTAAAGAATTATGCAGACACTTAATTAAAAGGACGACACTCTTTATTTTATGCCATTTTTATGTTCGCATTTTATGTCAACGCAGTTTGCTCAAAACTTGTATAAAGTTTTTAATGGGTATAAATTTATTAATTTTTTACTTTTAATTACTTGGTTATGCTGGAAAATCGGAGATAATCAGAAAGTTAATTTTGCTTTTTACCCCATTTTTATGAACATCAGTACATGTCTAAAGATGATAAGCGAGAGAATATTTTATCTTAAAACAGATTGAAACATATTTGAAGGGTTTTCTGAAACATGTCATAGAGACTGACGTTTTGTTTAAAGAGAAGATTACTAAAATTACATCAAACTAAATTATAAAATATGTTTACTCTTTTTTTTTCCTTATTTAACAAGTAAAAATATTTGCACTCATTTATTTGCTAATTGCGTAAAATATCGCTAAAATTTCCTAAAAAATTTTCCCGTGCTTTAATCCTGTTGTTTGTATATATGTATGTTTAAAACTAAAAATTCGCTTTTTTAATTTCTTTAGATTAACTAAAGATTCTTCGCCCTAGAATTTTTAATAAGTGTAAAACCTTCCACACTTAATTTCAATTTTCCTATTTCCTATTATTTCTTATCTCTCCCACGATATTACAGAATTAAGGTTACAATTCCGAAAAATCGCGTTGAATGCGTGTCCGTAAAATAAAAGTCCAAGTCTTTGTTATAATTAATAATCAATTGATTTGGAATTTTAGTTACTTAAAAATTCTTACAATCACCAACCTCCTGTCCTCACAGGGATATGTAGGAATCAAGATTAAATAAATTCAAAATCTCCCCAAAACATTCTATGATAGAAAAATTCTAATTTCCTTTTAACAACTCTATTAAATTCATCTACAGCCTCCTCCCCATTCAAGTTGTATTTATAATCCTTTGCGGTTATAATTTCCATCTTTTATAATGGAAATGCGATATTGCTCGATAAATATTTGGAATTTGTTAATTTCATTATTGAAGGAAGATTTTTGCCACTTGAAAATTCCCCCCTGAACCTCCTGTTTTCCCAGAAACCCTGGCATGGCAAACTTAAAAGAATCAGACTTCTCCCTTTATCATCTTTTGAGTATCAGATTGTCTAGGCTCAAGACTCTGCTTCATATTTCTCCACCATCGTTAACAGAGAAACGTTGACTACTGATCTTACGTTCTAATACTAATATTTCGACCAGAGATGTCCTTAGGGTTCAGCTGCCTTTGATAAGTTTTATATGTTAAAGTACTAAGTAATTTGTTTTTGTCTTTAAAATTTTCATCTTAAGTCAGAAATGGTGTTTTTTAAACCTAAGTAAACACTAATGTCAATTTCTGTTATCATCTTTAGGAATTCTTTCAAGACTGTCAACAACTGACCATGGAATATTTAGCACTGTAATTTAGTTGCGGCTTTCGAGAAAACCCATTTTTGGCTAATTTGAGAATAGTCACATTAGGAAAAAATGCTATGACAACTAATATAACGATTTAACTGTAATCTAGAACCTCTACTTTTTTAAATTATATATATAATAGCCGTTGACTCTGTATAACAGTTCCGGGCTGTACTCATCTTTCAATTGAAGCCCTCAGTAAACAAACAGCCGGTTAGGCTTAATTTCAATTTCAGATGTGGATCAGAATTTTTTCTTACCTAAAAACTAATATCTTCTCCATCAAATCACGTTTGTTCAGCCTATTTTTCTATAAAACACTCAGAACTAAAAAAAATTGGATGCTTTTAGCTGTATATTTAACAGTTTTTAACAATTTGTTTACTTTTGCGATGAATTCTGAAAGTAAACAAACTTGAATGTGAATTAATCAAGTAGCTCAAGTATTCATATCGCGTAGAGATCTGTAAAAAACTGGATGGCAGTCTACTACTCCAATCGCTTGAAAAACTAAATAAATAAAAAATAATGAAAGGGTTTGCTTTTACAAGGTGTGGATTAAATGCAATATTGTTAGATAATTCGGGATATTTTTTAACTTTCATATACTTTTCCCATTATGACGTCATTATTAGTATTATGACGTCAAAATGACGGGTTACCTTCTAGTATTAAATAAATGGATAAGATATATCTTATCCATTTATTCTTTATATCTTATCCATTGTGTGTGTGTGTGTGTATGTATGTATGTATGTATACGTACAGAGAAAGAAATAGTAATGAAAAGTGTGCAATTAATTTTCTGGATCAGATTTCCTATTGCATTTGAGCGCTGACGTATGCCTATTGCTGTAGTGAATGAGGCACTTAAACACAAGTATTTTTTAGTACATTGTTGTTTTTACGGTTAATTTTAGTTAGAAAATATCAAAAGAAACAATAACAAGATAATATTGCAAGGACACAAATGTTGAGGCAATTAGCATTATTGTAAACTCAACGTTGTGAAAGCAATAAATTTAATATATGATTTGTCTCACGTTAATAAATATATTTTTACTGTTCGGTAAGAAAATAATGACTTTAATTTTTAGAGGTATGAACAAAACATGATTTTCAAAATTTTATTTTTAAAGTCAGAAATAGTTTTTTAATCCTGTAATTTGATTCTCTGAAATAAATTAAACTTAGTTGTCAATCTATTTTAAATAGAATAGAAATACTATAGGAAATGATGAAAATATTTTTTAAAAAATTCGATTAATAATTGAGAGATAATTTGAATTTCAATTTTTTTTTCTATTCAAAAATTCTGAAGACAGAGATTAGTCTTTAATTTTTTCCAAAACTATTTCAAAGTGAGACTTAAAGAAACCAATTTCAGATCTTAAATACTTCTTTCTCGAAGTATTTTTTTCTTTATAAAATATCTTAAGACAAAATTCAGAACTTAAATACATAATTTTTTTAAACTCAGATTATATAAAGTATAACAAACAAAAGTTAAACTATTTCTAAACACTAAAAATGTCACTAAAATATCTAGACAAATTTGACAAAAGAAGGAAAATTTGAAAATTCGCCAGATTTTGTATGAATGAATTCAGAAAACTGCTTTTTTTCTTTTTTCTTTTTTAGACAGAATACAGGCAATACCTTTCTAATGTGGTTGTATATGATTTTACAGAAAATAGTCAGTTATTAAAGCAAAAGTGTCATTTATCAGTTCTGCTCCATTCCAGATTCACACCTGCCACAAAATCGCTTGATTAGACAATCGAAGTAGTTAAGCATTGATATGGTGTTTCTCTGGTAAAGCCCAGTAAGCACAACATGAAATAAGTAATCAAGGTAATGCGTTGATTATTTCCGAATTATACGTTTGCTCTTCCTATACATAATTCATGAAAAGGCACGGTCGAATAAAAGTGTAATACTGTAATCTTTCATGCGGACACGACGATTTATGATGTACTATCCGAGCACAAACAACTGATTCTAATTTATTTCAGTTAATCACAAATCAATGAACGAGACTCTAATATGAAATCTTTGATTTAATTGTAGAGTACAATGAATAATCACCTTTAAAAGGTATCTAGTTTTAGGTACGCAGTAAAAAAAAAAATTAAAAACTGCAATAACCAAGTATCATAAAATTTATATATATATATATATATATATATATAAGATATATATTTATAAAAATATATATTTATAGATATATATATATATATATATATAAAGATATATTTATAGATATATATATATATATATATATATATATATATATATATATATATATATATATATATATATATATATATATATATATATATATATATATATATATATATATATATATATATACAGGATGTCCAGCGAAGAAGTACCTGATTTCAAATTGAAAAATCTCGAGAACAAAGATCTGTAGAAGAATGCAACAAACGGTATTTTTATCGTGAAAGCTGTTAAGAATTTTATACACTAATTTTCGAAATAGTTACAGAAGCTGCTAACAGAGGGCGCTGTTAGCTGCTTTTAGCAATAAAGCCGCAGGCATGGATAGAACTCCATATTCCCCGGACCTGAGTCCTTGTGACTATTTTTTGTGGGGCACATTAAAAGATACTGTCTACAGGAACCATCCCATCACGCTAGGCGAGCTTCAGTCGGCGATCTATGTGGCAGCTGAATCGATTTCTGTTGAGAAACTACAGGGTATGATGGCAAATTTTATTGCGCCACCTCCATAGAGCGAATGGTGGACATTTTGAAAAGATTGTGATGTAGTGATTGCAAAGACTACAAGTTTATATAAGCATGCTGATACGTGTTGTACAGCTCCATCTGTTAGCAGATTTTGTAACTATTTTGAAATTTAGTGTAAAAAATTCTCACAGCTTTCACGATTAAAATACCGTTTGTTGCATTCTTCTACAGATCTTTGTTCTCGAGATTTTTCAATTTGAAATCAGGTACTACTTCGCTGTACACCCTGTATATATATATACTGAATTAAACTGATCACGGAAAGATGTATCAACCGGCATTATTTAGAGCAGGGGTGTTTAATCTTTTGGCTTCCTTGGACCACATTGAAAGAAGACTAATTACTTTGGGCCACACAAAAATATACTTAACATTAAAAATAGTTAATGAGTAAAAAAAAGTATAATAAACGGTTAACATATTTCATTATAAATTTTATTTATAATTAAAAAGATAACTATAGGAGTCATACTAGTGAATCAGTACAGGAAACGAATGCATCAATATCTGGGTTAATTGAAGTGGTTGCAATTCTCAGGGAATTCTCAAGCTGTTCATCCGATATTGTGGTTCTAATTTGTCTCTTAGTGTGCTTCACTCTTGGAAATAGTTGTTCACAGATGTACGTGCTTCCAAACAATGACATGAGTAACGCATGAATGTGCAGTGAGGGATATTTAACTCTGGGCAGGCATGATTTATAAAAAGTCAAACAAAGAGATTCGATTGAATTTCTCTTTGATTTGGATGTCAGATTGCAACTCTATGCATTCCATTTGAAAATTTGCTGGCAGCATATCTACTATATAGACACTAACTGGAGTAGCAAAGATGGCAATAAGTTGTTCATTTTTCCAAAAGTCCTGAAATCGTTTTTTAAATTCTTATACGAAATCGGAAAGTAAGGCTGCGTATTTTATACCATTTTTAGAATTATGCTTGGGCAGAGGCTCAAAATGAAAAAAAAATTTAATAACACCATGTTCCAAAATTTTAGTTTATTTCCGCTGATTTATATATATTTAATGTAAGTTCTGGGAAATATTAATTATCATATGAAATGGTATATTTTACTTAACGAAATTAAATTTTTTGTTAATTTTTATGTGTTTTGCCAGCTAAAGTGAAACTAACCCTCTCCGCGGTTCTAGGTAGAACGAAAGTGCTGCGATTCTAGTGTCAATCTGGCAAATACCTGGGCCGCATGGGGCCCGCGGGCCGTGAGTTGGACACCCCTGTTTTAGAGGATTCTTCAACTGGTTTCTTATTGCAAGTGTTCCCCACGCTTAGTCTTACGAAACCTGTAACCTCTTTGAACATTCTGAGGTCACCAAAACCGTCTTTAAAGATAACACACAGATACTCTACTCAGATTTAGATAAATAATCTTTTGTTAGGGATCAAGCTTACATTCTGGCCTTATCTTAAAATTTCTGAGAGCTTCATGACATTATTGTGAAAAAAAATTCAAGTGCCGAGTCCCTCCGAATAAAATAAGGTCGGTTTTGAATGTAAATTTGTGAGAGATAGTTGTTCAAACTTTGAGTGTTTAGTTATCTACACTTTGTGCTTTGTCTGTTACAGTGTGCTATTTTCAGTGAAAATGTTGAGGATATTAGGCGTCATTCAGTAAGAATCTGATTATTATTGTATTGAAAATTTCAGTACAAACTACATAATTTTGTGTGCGTATTATGAAAGGCAGAATTTATAAATGCTTTTAAAATGCATACTTAAGGTTTAAATTTTACATTGGAAAATACATGCATGAATCCTCAATATACAACATAAATTTCCCCAACGCAAAATCCCAGATATAGGTGAAACTTCTGAATGGAGAACCATCCAGGGCTATGTTTTACCTTAGATGTAACTGTAACTTGTATGCCCTAATTAATTTAAATTATTCTAGTCAAATAAAACTAGTTGAAAATGTTATGCTCAAATACAAATCGGAGAAAAACAATTTAAAGCAAAAAATAAAATTATTGGTTAAATTTCGGGCAAATGGATAAAAAACTTAAGATAGACAATATACTCTATTTTTCCATTAATTTTCTTCATCTTTAAGGATTCATCGAAAGGAGGGTGCTACTTATAAAATCTTACCTCAGACGTACAATACCTTTGCGTATTTACCCTTACACTAGTCACTGATAAAGATTTAAATGTGAGCGAAAAAATAACAATATATTTTCTTTCGTATGCTCATGAAATGCAAGACACCATGGCCATTAATTTATTTGTATGTTTATATACATATATACAAATACAAATAAATAAATAAATAAATTTAAAAAAAATATATATATATATACATCACGCGCGCCTGTGGCGCCACTTCAAAGCGCTATTTAAGGCTTGGAGATTTTGACGATTTCAAGTTCGGCAATTGTGTTTTTCTTGTGGTGTTTTCAAAAAAACGATCAATTATGCCTCGTCGAAAACAGCGATCATCTTTTGATCAAGTATTCGAGTTCGACAGAGGAAGGATAGTGGCCTAGCGAGATTGTGGATTATCTTTCAGGGAAATCGGTAGTCTTGTTGGACGAAAGCAAACAACTGTAATGCGGATATGTGATCGTTGGATGCAGGAGGGTACGACGGACCGGCGTGTTCGATCGCATCCACCTCAGCGCACCACTTCACGTGATGACAGGCAAATTGTGCGCATGGCAGTGACGGATCGCTCAGTCACATAACGAACCATAGCACAGCACATGCAGTCTGTAACGCATCATCCAGTGTCCGCGCGTACCATTCGACGTCGTTTACAGCAGAGTGGTCTGTCCGCAAGACGTCCATTGCTTTGTCTACCCTTGACGCAGAACCACAGCCGTCTCCGCCGCCAATGGTGCGATGACAGAAGGATGTGGACGGCAGAATGGAATGAAATTGTCTTTACTGACGAGTCATGCTTCTGTCTGCAACACCACGATGGTCGCATTCGAGTCTGAAGACACCGTGAAGAGAGGATGCTGAACAGCTGCGTTCTGCACCGCCACACTGGTCCTGCACCGGGTATTATGGTATGGGGCGGTTTTGGATACCACTCTCGCACACCTCTAGTACGCATTGCCGGTACTTTAAACAGCCAGCGCTACATCTCCGAGGTGTTGGAGCCAGTTGTCCTTCCTTACCTTCAGGGCTTGCCCACAGCATATTTCAACAGGATAATGCGCGCCCACACGTGGCACGCATTGTCCAACGGTTCTTCGTCAATCGCCAGATTGAATTGTTTCCCTGGCCGCCTCGCTCTCCGGATCTTTCGCCGATAGAAAACATGTGGTCCATGGTTGCTCTACGATTGACCCAGATTCCATCCCCAGCAGATCAACTTTGGCAACGTGTGGACGCTGCTTGGTCTGCTGTACCCCAAGAACTCATCCAAATGTCTTTGAATCAATGCCGAGGCGTGTGGCAGCGGTGATCTCCAACAATGGCGGCTGCTCTAGCTACTGATTTTGGCAGGAACCACACTTCACAGAAGTCTATAAATTTAATCATTTGATACTTGGTCAACATGTTATCTACAAAATAAATTTTGTTGTGATATCCCTTGTCTTTCTTGGTGTTGCAATTTGGGTGGCCAGCAGTGTAGTACAATTTGTCAAGGGCTCCAAAATGTGCATCAGTTTCGTATTCGGCATCCTCATTTAATGAAAATCTCTTCTCCTGGAGCCATCTCTTCAAGTTAGGAAGCAAATAATAATCGCTGGGGGCCAGATCTAGAGAATACAGGGGAGGGTAGAGCAATTCGTATTTTAATTCGTTCAATTTTACCATCACTTTCATTGATGTGTGAGCCGTTGCATTGTCTTGGTGAAACACCACTTTTTTTGTTCGCCTTGTACGGCCTTTTTTCTTTATTTCG
Source organism: Dolomedes plantarius (assembly GCA_907164885.2). NCBI lineage: Eukaryota > Metazoa > Arthropoda > Arachnida > Araneae > Dolomedidae > Dolomedes > Dolomedes plantarius. The sequence goes on from OU015501.1 coordinate 131,078,569, forward strand.
TCTTTAATGCGGTCCAATAATGCTGCATAATACTCTCCTGTGATTGTTTTTCCTTTCTCAAGATAGCCAATGAATGTTATGCCACGTACATCCCAAAAAATTCTGGCTAAGACCTTTCCAGCCGATTGTTACGTCTTTGGCTGCTATGGGTGGCTTTCGCCAGCTTCCAACCACTCTGCAGACTAGATTTTTGACTCACGTGTGTAGTAATAGATCCTCGTTTCATCCATTGTTACGAATAGTTTGGATTCAACTTAAATAGCTCCAAAGCGCGTTCTGTTTTTGGTCGATTGTTAGAAAACGCGGCACCTATCTCGCACAAAGTTTTTTCATATTTAAATACTCATGCAAAATATGTCTCACCCGTTCTTTTGATATCTCTACGATGTCAGCTATCTCCCTTAATTTCACTTTGCGGTCATCCAAAACAATACTGTGGACTTTTTTAATGTTCTCTGGCGTTTTTGCCGCAATTGGACGTCCAGAACGTGCAGCATTATCGGTGCTCGTACAACCACTTTTAAACTCGCTAAACCATCGAAAAATGGTTGTTTTCGACGCAGCAGATGTGCTGTAATGCTTTTCGAGCCATTCTTCGGTTTGGACGGCATTTCTTTCACCAAAAAGCAATGTTTAATTAAGACACGAAATTATTTTTCATCCATTGTTTACAGAACTTACATGACCACAACTCGTAAATAATTGGCTGACATGTCATGTAACTTTGATAGCAGTCTTGAAGGTTAGTATTAACAGAACATTATATGGATATTTCATTGGGGATGCCATCTAGTGGCGAGTCCCGGGACTTTTCACCCCATGTAGTATATATATATATATATATATATATATATATATATATATATATATATATATATATATATATATATATATATATGTGTATATATATATATATATGTATATATATATACCGGGTGGCCATAATTAAACTGACAGTGCTCACAGGGTTCTGTAGCGCGATCTATTTGCGAGAATGACGCCACATTTTGTAGGAAGATGGGGGACGAAGGATTCCGAGAAAAAATAAATTAGTTCCAAAAGTCACCGCTAGGGGAATATTTGGCGCTGTGTAATAGAAAATAGAGTGTTAACAAATGCAAATTAATACGGAATAAAATTACCTTTTATTATGCACATTTTCTTATTTAGTTCAAGTGCAATATGGCAACACTTTTAAAAAAGCGTAAAATCTACATAAACACCGATAAAGTCTCGTGATCTGCAATATCACGTACGCTGAGCAGAAGAAGAAGTTCTTTATTCAAATTTCACGTTACATCCATTGGCACAGTGCCAGCTGCTTGGGTTTTAAAAGGCAATGTGTTACGTTTCGAATCAATCGGATTGAAAGTTTATGTGCAATGTCTCCTTCTTTAGTCGAACGTGCGTTACTGGTCAAATTCTTTTACCTCAACCAGTGCAACGCGTCAACCGCTCTTCGTGCTTAGAACGCACAAAAAAATGCGTAAAGGTAACGGTCCTGTGTCAGTTAATGGGCTAAAAGCAATAGTTGCGACGTTTGAGAAAACAGGTTCTCTGAAGGTTCAGTCAGGCAGAGGACGAAAACCTGTACCACAGGATACAATCGAAGCAGTTGCCATGAAGATTGTCGACAGAGGACCAGACAATATTGCTGCCACCTCTAGCGCTCGTGGATTAGCTCGGAATATGGATATGCCTTACAGTACGGTATGGAAAATCTTACGAAAGATTATCAACTTCTATCCGCACAAGATCAGCCGTGTACAGGAGTTACTGTACCCCGACCATGATAAGCGGTTGACTTTTGCTCTCACCTTTCTTGCCAGAATGGAGGTGGATTATGCTTGGCCGTGGAACATCTTATAGGGAGACGAGGCCCACTTTTACCTGCATGGAACTGTGAATACCCAGAACTGCCGAATTTGGGATGACAAATCACCACATGCAGTCTCAGAAATTCCCTTACATTCACCAAAGGTAACTGTTTGGTGTGGGTTCACAGCGGAATTTATCGTAGGTCCATTCTTCTATGAGAACATTACCCCGACAGGACCGGAAACCTGTTCTGTTACCGGAGAGAAATATCGCCACATGTTGAACAGCTTTGTCATTCCGGCACTTCAGCAAAGACAATGCCTGGGGGAAATCATTTTCATGCAAGATGGAGCCCCTCCACACGTTGCTGTACGGGTGCAACAGCTGCTACGACAGAAATTCACAACAGAAAGAGTCATTAGCCGCTACTTTCCAACTGCATGGCCACCTCGGTCGCCTGATCTTACCCCATGCGACTTCTGGCTATGGGGTTACCTTAAGTCCAAGGTCTATCAAGGAGTGTTCCAGGACCTGGCTACGTTGAAGGATAACATATCACGGACTGTACGGGAGATTCCTGAGACATGTTGCTTTCTGCTGTTGTGCATACTGTGCACAGAATGCAATATGTGGTCCACAGCAACGGCAGCCATATTGAACCTCATTTGAATGCAAAATAAAAGGTAATTTCCGTATTGATTTACATTTGTTAACACTCTATTTTCTATTACACAGCGCCAAATATTCCCCTAGCGGTGACTTTTGGAACTAATTTATTTTTTCGCTGAATCCTTCGTCCCCCGTCTTGTTTAATCTCCCTACAAAATGTGGCGTCATTCTCGCAAATAGATCGCGCTACAGAACACTGTGAGCAGTGTCAGTTTAATTATGGCCACCCGGTATATATATATATATATATATATATATATATACACAGTGATTTCCGCTTATAAGAATCACGTTTGTTATTACTGTTTTTGATTCTTATAAGCGGTTGATTCTTATAGCCGAAATTTAGGTGTTTGGACAGGCACACATATCTGAGATAATTTACCATAAAATACTCTTTAATTTACGGTAATTATCATTTATTAAAATTATGTTTTATAATTAAAAATACTTCATTTCTAGACCTATAAGTAGATACACATGATTATCATAAGAAAAGAAAAAAAATCTAATATTTGTTACAACATACCTGCTTAACAGTTTTTACATTTCAACTACAGGAAAGGTGCAAGAAAAAGTTTTCTATGGTAGTTTGACGCAATGAAGTTTTCAGGAGGTTGTTTATACCTCTTTCAATATCAATAGTTTCAGACGAAGATTCACCTTCTAGCTTACGTTTCACGGTTTGCAGAATACAATATGTGGTCCACAACAACGGCAGCCATATTGAACCTCATTTGAATGCAAAATAAAAGGTAATTTCCGTATTGATTTACATTTGTTAACACTCTATTTTCTATTACACAGCGCCAAATATTCCCCTAGCGGTGACTTTTGGAACTAATTTATTTTTTCGCGGAATCCTTCGTCCCCCGTCTTGTTTAATCTCCCTACAAAATGTGGCGTCATTCTCGCAAATAGATCGCGCTACAGAACACTGTGAGCACTGTCAGTTTAATTATGGCCACCCGGTATATATATGTATTATATATATATATATATATATATATATAGATAGATAGATAGATAGATATACATATTTGCGCGTGTGTGTGTGTGTGATTATTACTTGTAATGTATTCATATTGGCTTTGATGCATTTGATATTTTAAATTTATGCAGTTTATTTCTTGGTACCTTCTAATTTTGAAAGATCATTTAATATTATAAGTTTACTTTTTAAATAAGCAAGATAAATTTCTAATAGTTCAATAATGTGAAGCATGACATCTTAATAAATAAGACAAATGAAACTGCTTTCTTTTCACACTTAATAAAAAGCCAAACATATCAGCTAACTTAAGAATGTAAATTTGAGCTAACAGGAAAGTATCGCTTAAATTTTCATCTTCATTAATCAAGTAGCGAAAGCCTTAAGCGAGGTCCTTTTAAAACGTCGACTCGCAGGAGAAAATTTTGGCATGGAGGTATCATTAATTTTCATTCAGACAAGTGGTATTGGGAGGGAACAGTTCAATAAATTATACAATTTATTTCAAATTTCGTGATATTTCATAAGGGTAATGAACTGAGAATCTTACACGGGTTAGCTGCAAAGAATGACCTGGAGAGAAATCCTTAAAGAATCTGACATTTTCTCTTCGTTAACACTGATAAGCACTGATGTTTGCACTTGTGTTACAAGAGGAGAGAATTAATATATGTGTTCAAATAATATGATATTTTGCATGCTCAATCAATTCAATTTTCTTCAAATTTTAAGAAACATTTTTATAGAAATTTATCTATTTCAGCTTAAAGAAACAAACTCAAGATATCTTGTAGAATATTTATGATGTTGTACATTCTTAATTTGCTTATCTATAATAACATTTCATGTTCTCTGTAGCTTTTCGGTTCTTCAGACTGAAGATAATAGGCCTAAAGCTTTGAAGTTGGCAATAATGAATGTATGTATAAGTGAACTTTACTTTAAGCAAAGTAAACAATTCAATTATTCATGATAAGGGGGAAATAGAGATAACTACACCCACCTTTTATCTATCTTTTGACGGCTTTCAATAATCGTGTTAGGTAATTCCATTTTCAATATTACAGTGTAAGTATAAGTATAATGCATTGCTGTACTGCGTGGATGTTATTCTAAACTATTGTTGTATGGTCTTTTTGATTGTCAGTCGAAAAATTCTTTTTTAATATTTTGAATTGAAAGTCTGAGACCAAAGTGGACATATACTTTGTATAATTTAAAGTATTCAGACACCCAAATGTTTTGAAATAAATGGTTTTATCATGGTAATCCAATACTAATAACTGCCTATTATTAATCAACTAATTCTGCTGGAGTGAGACCAAAGATGACTGCTGAATTAATGAACGTCGAAGAATAGTTAAAGAATCAGAGTAGCCAAATATATTATTCCCTATTCAATTTCAAGTAACAAGTTTTGGACATCTTATGCAAAGAGCTTGATCATGTTTGAGTTTCAGTGTTTAGTTTTATTATACTGATAGGACAGCCAAGTGCGTCAAAACGTCGAGTTGCTCTTTAGAGTTCATGAGTTTGGAAAGAATAATCAACAAAAAGACATTAAATCGTCGAAAACAATTTCACAAAGGTACGCAGCCTCCAACGAAATTAGCCGGTAGGAAAAATCCAGACCGGTAATTCCTTTGTGACCGTTTGGAATCGGCTTTAAGCAGTAGGTCCCGGTCTAATTAGTACTCGTGTAACAAAAATTGACCGTAGCGCTCCAAACCAAACCAAACCAACTTTTCAATGGCCTATAGACATTTAACAGTAATAATTGATTCCAATACTGAAAAAGGTAACTTAGTACTGCGTAGAATATTTTTCAAGTCCACTAAAGTTCGGAAAAGACAAGAAATGAATTAATACAAGCAATACAAGCATCGTAATCGCGAAGAACGTGCATCTACTCTATAAAACTCCTACACAATAAAAGTGACTACTACAACACTATAAAACTGAGGACTGCTCAACTCTTCACGGATAGTAATGGTATTAACTGTGAGACCTCCACTATTTTTGTTTCAAGGGTGGTCGAAACAGGAGCGAAAGAGTGATATATTTTAACATATTAAAAGCCGTTAACGGCCAAATTATTATAAAATGAGAATTTTTGAAAACTATTTTTTAATTACATTTCATATATCATAAATAGAGTAATTATGAAGTATTATTCATTTATCGTAATTAGCAGGTGAGATAACAGGTGATCTAGACAGGTGAGATCAATAGATCGTTGGGCGCTTGTGGTAGTAAAGGAGCAAGTAACTTTCCTGTGATCTTATATTTAGAAAATTACAAATTTATTTATAAAAAAATGAAATTTTGGCAAAATTTTTTTAATTATTTTATTTCCAATGGCAAGGCAAAATACCAATACATATAAAAAGATAAAATGACAGTACAAAGATAAAAACATGTACATGAGATGGCGAAACTGAAAACGTGGTATAAGACCGAAGCCATTGCCTTAAAAGTTCTCTTGCTTCCCAATACCTTGAGAACACAGTGTGCCCTCGGAGGGCCCCACATCGAAGCAAGTGGTCCCCGCCCATCTCTTCTCCAGTATCACAAAGTGGACAAACAGGTGTGGCGGAAAGGCCTATACGTTGTAGGTGAGCAGAGAGACAATCATGGCCCGTAGATAAACGGAAGGCCGCAACTACATCACGTCTAGGTTTGTCGGGAATTGAAGATGGGCTTACCCTCCCCCAACTTTTTAAGCCTGTTCGAGTCTGAAGATCCCGCAATCAGTTAGTTTTACATAGATTTTTCAGGAACAGTTTTATTTTTCAAAAGGAAGTTGATGTATTTGGATGTTGTAGTATATTCGCACCCCTTTTTGCAAGGGAATCTGCTTGTTCATTACCCAAGACACCACAATGAGCAGGCACCCATTGGAGAACGATTCGTTTTCGAAGTTTGAATTTGTGGGGAAAACGAATGAAGTTTGAATTTTTGGCAAAATTAAAAACAACTAAAGAGATTTTTTTAAAAAATCTTCTTTTGCTAATCTAAATTTACTTAGTTGCATTTTTATAGAGCAAATTTGCAATAGTTAAATATGATATAACGGAAAACATTTCACACAAAGAGTTACATTGCACTTTGTACAAAACGTAATAGGTTTTCCCTTACATTTTTGAAATTGGCAGCTTCTTTGTGCGTTAGATAGCAAAGACCGTGTTATAGGCAAAAGAGAAAACCAGAGTCTATCACTTTTGGTCTCGATGGCATCATCAGAGGTCTTTCAAAGCTTTTCCTAGAATTTGTTCCTCGTTTAAGGTAAGCAACGGCGATATATCTTCCGACGTCTTTTATACTTTTCTTTTCGCAATTTTTAGCAAATTAAACAGAATATACGTATTTACGACAGCCATGTCAATAGCACTTGTAAAGATTGACCAGTATAATTTTTTTCCACGGATTTCAATGGATTGTTTTTCTAAGAGTCAGTCATGCTGGTCAACACCACCCATATTTTTGTTATACTGGGCTACAGTACGAGGTTGCAAAATTTGGGATTTTTCTTTCAAACGTTTTTGATGCCTTGAAACTTGGGTTAGAGCCTCTATATAATCAAAGTTTGTTGCTGTTGTTACACACTTGTTATCCATCCATTTAACTATAATTATTTCATTCTTTTCGTCGAAACAGTAGTCGTACCACGATTTTTCTCTTCTAATACTCGTATCTTATCAGTCATTAAAGGACAAAAAGCAGTTTTGTTGTTTCTAATTGTTCCCGTGGCTCTGAATCCTTGTGTTTTTAATTCGACCAGCAGATAAGAATTTTAAAAAAATGTCAAAAAATATGATGTGGTTAATAGGATCAGTTACTGAATGTAGCATTTTTTCGCCACAGGTGTTCCAAACGATTATTTTGATATTTCAGGAGTACTGTCAAAACTCTCCTTACCACAATATAATTAAAAATTATAACAGTAGCCCTTCACTCCCCACATGGCCCAAAATTTATAGCCAAATCGTATGGGTTTACCCTTAAAAAATTGCTTGAAAATATGATAGCCGTAATATCTGATCAACACTCTTCATTAGTTAATTTTTCTACATCAGGCGGTAACACAATTATATATGACTCAATTTCCTTACAAAACATATATTCTAACGCTTCTTTGGCGGTGGGAAACACTTTACGCCGAGACATCCTGGGAGAAATGAAAAGAGGAAAAACGATATTAGTTACCACTAACGCCCAGCGTTCTATTTATAGATCAGCATGTTTAAACTTAAATTTTAATGATAAAAACAGTTATTTTTCTAATCTAAGTAACGTAGACCAATTAAAGAGGTATGGAAAATGTAGAACACATAAGAAAAGTATAACTTCCTTTTAAATTTTTTTCCGTTGGATACAAAATTGAAAGCTGCACTATGGAGCTTCAAAATGGCTAACTTCAGACGTTATCTGAAATACTGATCTGGGAAAAAATGTTTTAAATCTCGTTTCGGGTTATGGCCACAAGTGTAAAGAAACCAGCCAATGACAATAAGAAGTGATTAAAAGATATCGTTTTCAGTCGGCGTTCTGAAAAGAAGGCGATCTATAAATAGATCACTGGGCGGTAACGGGTTAAGCAGAGCTCTTTTGTTCAACTCCCTCAATATCTTCGGCCATTAAATTTTGCTACAGACGTACCGTAATCATTCATCTCTTAACAGCAAACCTTCAGTTAACCTTATACAGGCCGAATTCAGAGGAATGTATATTTTTAAATAATTTTTTGCGTATATTGTATATACTTTGCAATATTCTTGTACAGTAGGTCTATCTTGTATTATAGTATTACAGTATTATTATTTTAGAAATTGTAGTTCTTTGGATATGTTAATAAAATAGTTTAGAGTAGATTTACTCGTATAACCAATATAGTAAGGGTTGAAATGAAAAAAAAATAAGATGTTACCAATATGTTTAGTTTCTGTCATTGTTTGGGCGGCAGCCATATCTCGAGACTCCAGTCTTATTTGAATAATTATGTTTCTGGTTTGAACCAAGTAATGTATCGAGCAAATATCTTCTATGTTTTCTTACTTCCTCGTGAGTCCTTGTTACAATTATTTCTTTTCCCCTTGGGCTGTCTGCCCTATTCAGTATGGAGGTAGTATTTGCGTGGAGTGGTAACTGTTCTAATGAACGTTCTTTCGCCTGGTTTGATCTGACAATCGAGGTTTTTCTATGTGAATGCCTTTTTTTTGGCTGGTGTGGAGTTACACTAAATCTTACTTACCTTCAGTAGAGTGCCTACTAGTATCTTTAGTAGAGTGCCTAATAGAGTGCCTACTAGTTTCGGACCAATATCTTCAGATTATGTTCTTCAGACTTCGGTGTGGTTGTGGAGAATTCACAAATTCATACATAAATTCTCCATTTAGATTAAATTCCCGAGACTTAGACAGCTAAAGAAGTGAAACGAGCAGGGTTTTTACTATTATTATGATGTTGTTGAATATTTTAGAAAAACAATTTAAGCTGAAAATAATATCCAACTGAAGAAAAGCTTCAATTGTACTCTCATTAACTAAATAAGGAAGCCTTTTATTCTAGATTGCTGTTTCACAATAAGTGAGGCAAATGCTGAAACTGAAGACAGAAATTTATGTGACGCTAGATAAATAGAATTAACAGAAGAGGACCTTGTAAATAATGTTTTAACCTTGATTAGCTTGATTCCGTTTTTTCTCCGTCATCTTTAAATGAAAGGTGTTAAATCACACGAAGTTAGGAGCACAATGGACCGAAGAAAATATAATTTGCTTTTAAACGTCTCTCGTACTGTACTAAACACATTTGAACACTCTGAAATGACATCAGCGTTCAATTCCCAAAATATTTCCTTTTAATAAGTTCATGAAATCTAGACTATGCTTATTGAATCTATTAAAAATTAATGCATTGTACACTTGAAAATTGAACAATAAAGTAATAAAATAAGCTGATAAAAATACTTAATTCATTTTATAATCGAATAATTTAAATCATTTTAAGAGACCAAATACTTTAATGATTTTATGATATCACTTAAATTCTATGAAACATTCTGTAAAAATATATTTTTGTTCCCTTTAAATGTTAAGAAAGCAGATAATTCGTAACATGTAATACTTTCATTCCTTAAAAACAGAAAACAAGATTAAACATAGGAGGTAATACTTTAAATTATAAAGAACTTATTTCAGCCGAAAATTTCTTTAATTTTCGCAAAATGAAAAGAAAAATGCTTGAAACTAATTAAATTCTGCAGTCAATTTAAGAAAGACCATCTTTTCGCCAGTTTATTAGAGAAATAATTCTTTACATTCGCTGAAGGGTTTTCTAAAGATTCGTTTGGTGTGTTCAAAAAGATTGAAACTTTTTTTTTCCAACTCTAAGAGTTTCAAAGCGTGTTTCAAGTTCAACATTTGTATTGTTCCAACAGACGTAACACTAAAAGGATATGCTTTGAAATAACTCTAAATTAAGATCTATTAAATTTTATTTGATTGCTATAACAAGGTGATCTGTTAGAAATTAATTCAAATGCACGCGGCATAAAAGAATGGTTACAGACACTTAAATTATTAAAGCTGAATGGTATTTGACATCAGTGTAAAGGTTTTACAGTGTATGAATAAAATAGCGAAGTGTTGGAGGAGTAGAGAGGGAAATGGAGGATGTGAGTACCGTCTCTAGTGTTGATTTATTCTAAAATGCTACTTCTTTGTTCATGCAGTTTCCTATTATTTTTAGTACTTCATTAAAAAAGTCTCCTTTTAAATTAAGGCCATAAATATTATGCAGCTGAAAATTTATTTGTAAAATGGAAAATTAAGAAAAACTTGCTCTGAATTCATTTTGAAATGTAATTATGTTTTTCGGAACGTTCATGTCAGAAGTTAATAAACAGCTCAAGAGAAGAGATATGCTAAGTAGTTATTCAATGGATATGAACACAAAGGATACTTGAAAGTTTCTAATTCCATTGAATCCTTGTTAAAATTGTATGAAACAATTAGCATTGTCTTAGGCACTGTTGAGAAGGTTTCTCAATCAAACTTCTGGGTGTTAATATTCTCTGACGAACTTATTGAAAACGGCTGTCTTCCGATTAAACCAAATGGCCTTATACTTATTGTTAAATGGAAAAAAATTAGCTTGCTCACTGCATGAAAGAATTCGGAATTTGACGAAAGTAAATTCAATTGCTATATTCTACACTTCAATGTGTTAGAAAATTGAAATTTTTCTTTAGACGTAGTTTCTATAGGGAATTAGTCGGGAATCAAATTAGGATTATGGTCGTGATAAAAGATCCAGATTAGGTCTTATAAAACTATATAAGCTAAAAATTGTTGGAATTATTAGCCATTTGCATTGAGTAGTATACATTTTAAATCTTTCAAAAAGAATAATTTGTTTATTCAGCTTCATCGCATTCACTTTTATAGCAATTTACTTAATATAGAAAGAGGAATGCGTGATCTAGTTCTACGCATTCAGTTTTTAACAGCAACGACAAAGATAAATCTAAGCATGGAATACATTAAACAATATAATGTTGGTAAATGTATAACGAAAAAAAGGGGAAAAGTGTTTTCTTTCCGAGTATAGGGTAAAATAATTTAAATTTAGTTTGAAAATATAAACTGTGCCGTGTGCACGACTGAACTCCAGAAAGTCTCATAGCTGAAACTTATGTCCTCTGATGAAATGCATTTCGACCTTTCAATTTGTTTTATTCATATCGGGAGAATGCCTATTGAGATTAGCGTGAATTATTTATATAAAGTATCCATGTCAGAAACGGTACATATTCCACTGCCATTTAGTAAAAGTAAAGATGGAGACTCCACCTGAACGATTAATTTTCAGTTTCTGTTAGCAGTTAGAATACAGGAATTGATATTTATCTCTATTTAATGAAATGGATCTTCTATACAAACATCTAAGACATGAATAATTAGACAGGTCCAGACTGCCGTATACCTGTCAAGGAGAAAAAGAGCATAGTAACTGGGACAACCGGATTAAAATAATTTAGGTTCACTCTTTGGTCTTACTATACAAATAATACAAAAAGGAGAAACTGATATGCATTTCACCTCACATATGTTTGTTTTTACTTGAACGAATATGAAAAATATTAAAAAATGAAACGAATATAAAAAATATTAAAAAATTAAACGAATATGAAAAATATTAAAAAATTAAACGAATATGAAAAATATTAAAAAATTAAACGAATATGAAAAATATTAAAAAATGAAACGAATATGAAAAATGTTTTTAAGACCAATTTTTAGATTAGTAGTTTTTTTTTGGGGGGGGAGGGGGCTATGGTCACTTTGCAGTGACTATAACCCCCCCCCCCCCCTCACAGGGATGTTCATCCTCACAGTTTGGCAGAAACAATGCATCACAATTTAGGAAGTGTTTTATATTCCTGAATTATTCTCTTTCCCGCAGAGAGCTTCCAAGGTGTGGGGTCAGGTTCTATTCCAACTAAGGCACTGACGTTCCAATGCTGCCCCCTGTAAGAATCAACATTGATTCAGCAACATTGGATTGATTAAGGCATTTACCCAACATGGGTCTTCCCAAATAAAGTATCCAAGAAAAATCACGGTGTAGATGGGTGAAATTAACCATCGTTCAGACAAGAGCTTGCCGTGTTTGGAATTTAAAAAAAAAATGTTTCTCTCTTTAAAATGGTTTTAGAGAACGTTTGAACTCAGATTGCTCAGAGTGAAAATTCTTATTTTCTCAAGTATTTAAACTGAGTAAATAGAGGCAGAAAGTTATTGAGTTAATTGCGGTTCAATAACTTATGCAGAACAGCATTCTTTAGAATCGTAATATAAGGAATAAACACTGCACAAAGCATGAAGCTTAACTACGGAAAAAGACAACAAAAAAAAAAATCACAAGAAACCAGCGTTTATGCCGAATCAAATGAAACGCAAAATTCCATGAACATCTTTTAAATTTTTGTCCACGTAACGTGTTTATTGAGTCTGTTAGCAGAGTAAAAATAACTAAAAAATTGCGCTATAGTCTCTGACAAAAGAAACAAATGCGCTTGATTTCAACGAAATTTACAGACGTGACTGCACGTGACCAGTGTTACTAACCTAGCAATTTCATGGTTAAATTTAGCCATGGTATATCGATTCTTGCCATTTTGTCATATTATTAAATTTTGTTTTCCATTTTCTAACTTGAAATTTGGTTAGTGTGTTCTAAAACATTTGTTAGTATAAACGTATTATTTTCGAAAGATCCAAAAAAAGTTTAGACTCATGACTGATAATGTATACAGTATCAGTGAAATTTTTACAAACACACAGGTTATGTGTCATTCTTTGCACACATTAGCCATAGTATTTTTTTAATAAAATAACTAATTATTTATCAAAATTGAATGGCAAATTAATTAGATTTCGATAAATCACAAACCATGTTAAATTTGGGTAGCAGTGAATGTAACTTTCCATCTACCCTTTGAAAACGGGCTGAATGATGGCCAAACGGCTGGAGTACCAGCTTTCAGAGACAAGTGGTTCGAGTCCCTTTATGGCCATGGGTATCTAGTCGTTCCAAATCGGTTCTAAACTGTAAGTCCCGGTCTACTAATCCCTCTTGTAGTAAAAGAAGACCATCAAGTCTAATAATCTCTCATGTAGTAAAACAGGTCTAATAATCCGTCATGTAGTAATAGAAGAAAAGAAACCAGTCGGTTGCCTCCTTATATGGTTTAGTTCTTTTACTGCTACAGAATGTTGCATTTATGGTGCGTTTGGCTCTAAGTGTGTGATTTCGGTTTATTTTGACTGCATTCTTCCTGTTTGTAATTATCTTTCTCTGTTGAATTATTCACATTTTAGTTATATTTGTAGTAAAAGAAGATCATAGCTTTATGAACTGGAAATAAATATCAATAGCTTTTAAAGCAATATATTTAGCTAGAGGGTAAGACAATATGAAATGTTCTTCACTCAAAATGTAAAATATATTATCCAAATAGGTAGCTGAGAGGAAAGGAACTGAAGAACTTTTCAGCCCGACTGGGTACTGACATGTACCATCGTTTAAGCCGGAATTCATAGGCCAAAAATTACTTACAATTTAACACAAATGCTTGAGATATCCATGTTATTTTTAATTATGTATTGCATTTTGGAGACTCTAATACTCCGCGTCAGTTCTAGAATTCTGACCATATCTAGATAAAATATTGATGTACTTATTACATTTATACATGCATAATCATTATTTCCTAGTGTGAAAATAACCGAATACTGTAATCACTGTACATGTATACTTTATCTAATATGTAGTTGAACGGAACGTAAGATTTCGCGGCATAAACATCTGTTTAACAAAATATACTCTGGCTTCCTGTAATCAGTATTATCAGTTAAAATTTTATTAAAAAAACTCTACATTACACAGAAATTAACTTCAAATGTTCAATAGAATTTTAACGAAACATAGATATATAATTCAAGGGGAAAATACGAGTATAGCGGAATTTAGGGTAGAAAAAAAACTAAATTCAAGAGAATTCGCAATATTTCATCAAGTTTGAAATGTCCATTTAAGCATAAAATATTAACATACGCTAATCAAAGGGATCTCATATGTCTTTCTACATTAATTAAGCCTTTAATTATGATAATTAGAGTGATAATTAAAGCAGTGGCACTGAATGTATCTATTACGCTCACCGTTCATACTTCATTATCGAAACTGCCGTAGGGCTGTGTTGATGAAATATGTAATTTTTGATGAAGGAAAAAAACAATGAAGAAAGGTGCATTTTAAATAATGAACAAAAAATTGAAAGTCATTAAAATTCAAAAAATGTTACATATTTCGTAATTAGGCATTACATTTTTGCAAAAAAAAAATAATAAAAAATAGAAATCATTCGGATGTTTTTAACGAAAATGTGTAGGTGTATGCGAGTTATAAATACTAATTTTTAATTAAAAATGGTAGGGATTTTTTATGAATGCAGCAGAAATACATTAAAAAATAGTTTTTAAAGGTGCATATATTTATATCATAAATGAATATTTAAATGAAAATTCAATGGCAAATGACTCGTTTTTAATGTATTAACTTTTATTTTGAAATAAAATAAAAAGCTTTGAAAAAGTACGTTATCTAATAAGCCAATTATTAGAAAAATACATTTATAAAATATTTAAATATACTTGACGCTTCAAAAACTGTCTAGACACGTATTGACTTTTGAAGCTACAATCGTGTTATTATTGCAAGGCTCTTTTTGCTATTATAGTTTTGCTATAATGGTTTTTCTATAATGGTTTCTTAGTCAATTCGAGCATTTTAATGCTAAAATGAGTTTCGCTTCTGTAGCATTTTAAGTAGATAATATGTGACAGTTTGTTGAGTATGTCTAGCATGCAATCAACCCTTTGTCTCCTCCCACAGATGTGTAATATGTCTGTGTAAGGACATTTAGGCCACTTCTTCAGTAAAGCTCAACCCGTTTATGTTTTTATGCAATGAAGGTAGGCCATTTCTGTGAGAACTGGTTTTTTGTCGTGCTGACGCAAAAGACAGTTTCATCCGAACTGTTCCCAAAGCGAGGATAGGAAGTTATTCTCTCATATGTGCTTCTAAACGTCCGTGTTCATGAATATCGTTAACTAAATCCAAAGGGTCGAGTTGAATCCAGAAAAACAACTGCATACCACTCTGCTACAACCAATAAATTTCACAGACGACTGAGGACTACACAGAGGGCCTAGCTATTAAAAGACTTTGCAGTCTTTTAATAGCTAGGTATCCGTGAAGGAAATAGGTATTCGTCAGGTTCAAGCATGTCCTTCTGATGGCCCACGTTGTCTGAATCATTCTTAACAACAGCGTTCACATGTATAGTAAATTAATGGTGTCTGAGCAACAACTTGGTATGAAAGCATCTGTAATGAAAGCATCTTCCGAAGGAAGTCCAGTAATTGTCCTGTTTTGAAGCTCCTACGTAAGCAATTTAAGATAATGGCTAATTTGTATCAAGATTTCTTTTGACAGCCCGGTTAAGGTTTTGATGATCTTCATCTGTCTTTTTCTTAGGTCTGTTAGGTCAGAGAAGCTATTAGATGTTTCCACGACTTTTAAATACCGCTCATATTGTAATGTGGTTAGGGATTCTTTTTCCACTCATAGCGAGAAACTTTCGTTCTCTTATCGGGCGTTCCGATAGTAAAGTGGCTTATATATTTCGGAGTCATGTGGATCCGTAAAATATGCGCTAACAAAAATCGTACCTTTAATTACCCAGTACACATAGCTAATAATAGACAGGGGTCATTTAAATGCTTAGGTGCTCATTGACAGAGTGACAAAACTCGTGGGTTCTAAATTTGATGTCCTCGTATAACAAAACATGATCGCAGCGTTCTAAAAGCAATCGACTGATATAATCACATGAAGCTTTTGAACGTATTCATTAACTTTGAGCTTGCTCAATGTCTATGCACAGAATTGCTGGATTAATAGTCATTCATCATCAAGGTTAAAATCCTCATACTCAGAACATGAAGATAAATTGTCTTGCCTAAATCCTCAAAGTGAGTAAATTAGTACAAGTTGCAATAGAAAAGTAGATAAGGCGTACTCCATTTTCTGATTGGGAAAGTTTGTAAAAAAGTTTCCTGATAGAAATATTAAAAGTATAATTTTTAAAGTTTTATATTGTGGGATAAACACCGTGACTCTCACCCCACCAATCATTTTTAAAATCGTACATTAGCATTTTCGAGTGTATCCGTATGGCATGGAAGAGACAATGTTGAGCTAAAGATTGTAATTTTTTATTACAAAGGGTTAATGGATAGGCAGTAAAATATAGAATCGATATGAACTGATTTTTTGTTTGTTGTTTGTTTTGCGCTAATACTGTAACAAATACATTCTTATTTGATCTCAGGGCTAGTAGAAATACGTTGAATGTATACAAAAATATTTGATGATTGAATAGGGAACACTGAACAGTGATTTTGCATGTGTGTGCATATAAGGAAAACCTGCAGTTGTAAAAAAAAATTGGAGAGGGGTGAATGTAAGAAAAGGGAAAGGAAATATACATTTCTACAACTCATAGGGATAGTATTTGTCTGAAATAGAGACAATATAGGTTCTGGAAGAACCATGTTACTACTTTAAATAATATTCTAGTACCAGCTTTAAACATTTTAATTAAGATATTAATGTTTCATTTATTAATTAAAGATCATAATAAGGAAATCTAAAGTAAGATCAACTTCATTTCATAAGAAAAGTAACATAGCCATGCATTTTCTAGGCTATGAAGTGAATAACCTCAGATTTTTCTTTTTTGTTAAAAGCGAAAATTTATGTACAGTTATTTGATTGTTATTAATGGAAAGTTCTTGCTTGCGTTTCATCATATCAAGAGACTTATGCGCTAAACAAATGCAAACGGATTCATTTTTGTAAGTACTTTGCGGAACAAACTTTCATATTCATTTGCGATTGTGCAAATAACTGCAGATGAAAGCAAAAAAAAAACCACTAATGATAAATGAGGCAATGTTATTCGCAAGAAAGTAAATGAATACGAGTTAAATTCCTCGCTAAACTATCTCGATGTTTTCTTGGAAATTTGAATTATTATTTCGCTTTTTATTTAACCTCATGAAAAAGTATCCGACTGCTAACAAATGCTGAAGAATTTTATTGTACTCTCATCTAGCCTTAAGTCACGCTCACACTGTATTGTCACGCAAACCGTATTTAGTGTAGAATGAAAATTTCTTTGCTCAGCAAAAAAGTTATATTTTTATAAAGATGAATGAATTGTACAGAAAATAATAGTTCCCGAAACGCAAGTTCTTAAATCTTTACCAGATTTCTTGTTATAGTAGAAGAAACACGACATAACGTGATATATGATCCAGGTGATAGAAATGAACAGATATACACTGCGTGTTTGTTTATAAACTACGCCCGTAATTGAAAGTTGTCTGATCCATTTGAACAATAAATCCCAACAGACATTTTTACTTGCTGTGCTTGAACTTTTATATGTAACATAAATATATTTTCCAATTATAATAGATATAAACTTTTACCTTTAAAATTTCATTATTTAAGACACGTATTGGATAAAACTTACAATGGAATTTCTTGGAAGAATTATAGGGGTTTATACCACTAAGATAGGGAAATTAAGTCTCATTTATTCAACATTTAGTACAGAGTAAACATTTGTTTAAGAAATTAATTTTCCTTCAAATGCTTCCTTATTGTTTGAATTAGAATTTTATTGTTGAGATTATTGCAGTGTTCTAAGAACCAATTTTCATTTAAAATTATTTCCTCCTTCATGAAAGTTTCTTCAGAACCCAGTCATTGAACAAACTTTTGCTAATTAATCACCAAGTAATGATAAACATATTTTGTACTATAATGAAGTTTTTTCCAATGTATATAAATTTTGGAATATTTATAAACTAATAGGTTGTAATTTTTTTTCAAATGCGGAGGCACTTGTCGTGAGACATTCGCCTATACCACGCCGCAATTTTACTGCCCATTTTATTGTGGGGGTACCATATAGGCGGACAGCATTACCCCCTTTGAAGGGACTACACGAACCTGAGGCATTTTTCGTGGCGCGACGCCAGGATTCGATCTGAGCACCTTCAGAATAGGGATGCGACATCGATGTCAATGTTTTCAAAACATCGATATTTTGGTAAAAACATCGATGTTTTAAACATCGATTTATTGAAGCCGATGTTTTTTTAACATCGATGTTTTGTGCTCGATGTTTTACGTTGTCTCGATGTTTTTTTTTTAATGAAAAAGTACCGTAATAAAAAAATTTACCACGTAGCATAATTTTCACACTCAGTAAATGTAAGTCCGAATTCTGAAAAGGACGAATACAAAAAGGGGAATGATTCCTTAGCAAACAGACAAATGGCAATCAACAACCAATGAACCAATCAGAGCGCTTGGAATGTTCCTGACACTCCAAAACCTTCCATGGGGTTTTATTTTACAAATAGTATATATACGAGTGCATCCATTTAAGTTTATGTTTTGTTCTGGTTTTATATAAGTTGACGTTAATATTATTAGTAAGATGCCTCCCAAAAGTACCGTTTAGAAATATTTTTACAAAACCACTCACAAATTAGCGAAATGCAATATTTGCCTTAAGTCCCTCAAAACTTCTGGAAATACCACGAATTTATCTGAACATTTGAAGGCAAAACATGGCGATATTTACAAAGAGAATTTTGAGTCATCAATGTAGCCCAAAGCAACCAAGTTTTTGTCATTTGTGCCTGCCCAATCAGAGAGTAAAATTAAATCACCCCCTCCCCCCACGTCTAACGGAATTAACATTAATGTTAGAGATTACTAAACCAGTTTTAAAAAATGGATGTTCTAAAACATCGATGTTTAAAAACATCGATGGTTTTTGGGTGAAGTTTTATTAGCATCGATGTTTTAATATTGAATATCGATGTTTCAAAATATCGATGTTTTGCTATCGATGTCGCATCACTACCTCAGCACCGAAAACCAGCGCGCTGTACCACTGGGCAGCCACAAAGCTCAGGATACAATTTTAAAACACTAAAAAGTGTTTAAAAATTTCGTTGAAAAGTGTTAAAAATGTTTTTGAATGATGAATTTTGAGCGAAAATGGAGATTATGAATATCCTGAATTATGTAAAAAGGCAATTTTATTTTACTCATCCGTATTTTATGAACGCATTTTATGTTTCCCGCTTTTTATGAACAAAACTATGTTTACAATTAATATGCATAGAAATTGAGATTTTTTACAGCTAAATAATGTGTGAAACTTGCCATGTAGATGGATGTAACATAACGTATGACATGTAGCTTCATTTTATTTTAACTCTCTAACGTATTTTTGGGAACTATGGATCTCTCTCTCTTTCTATTTGATTAATTTCGCCTGCCCTTTCCATTTTACTGAATAACGTTTTTAAATCTTTAATTACTTTTTAAAATTTTAAAAGGACCTATGATCCTGACCTAAGATATCATTTGATATTTGGATATTTTATATTGAATGTAGCGCAGACAGACTCCAATGGACTATTGAAATTAAAGTAGATGTACTCGTAGTAGTAAATATGCTTCTATCTTTTCAATTTAGAATTTCAATTTTCTTTAATCTATGTGGTACGTATCACTGGATAAAGTAATTTTTTTATTACATCACGATCTATTAAACGATGCATAATACCGGGGCTCGGTGGTTAGTCCCGGTGTTATAGAACGTTAACAACAAAACGAAGACAATTGTTAACAAAAACGAAGCCATAGCTAAGACAAGAGACAATTATTTATAAAGGCTCTATTTGTGCTTTTAAATAAAAGTATACTTACCTTTTAAGGTGGGGAATAGTGTCGATAATTTATTTCAGCGAACAACCCACAAATCCCTAACTGAACCTGTAACCGTTTGTAAGGGGGAGAAATGGACTTCTTCAACAATCATTGAGGAAACTATTCTACAAGCTGAACCTTCCCCAGGGTGAAAGGAAATGTTTTTTCCGAAGTCATACCCTCACATATTTTAACTTTCTTTTAAGGTCCAAAGGCATCGTATGTTGACGTGGATATATTATACTTTTACTTCTTTATTTCTGATAAAACTAATTTTTTTTTACTTGGTATTTTTGGCATGCTTTTGACAAATAGTTCATAATCGTTCTTGCTAATTGTCGTACTGATCATCGTCCAAAAACGAGGATCAATATCGAGTCTCCAATCCTCGAGAGCCTGTATCCTGAAAACTATACTACGCCACCCTTGTATGAATGTGTTATTCACAATGACTTTACCTTAAAAACATGGATATAAATTCACGCGTCTGATTTAGAAATTGAGCAGCATATTTTAATTAACTCTAGGGCGTCAGACACATTTTCTTTGCAGAAATTTTTAAAAAGTCATTTGACTACTGTAGAATCTAGTCTTTAAAATAGATCATCTACATTTATACTCAGGCAATATTTAAAATAAGCCTTCTCATTGGCCTAATATCTTTTAATTTGGTTTCTACTTTACGCGTCCAAGAGAGAAAGGCATAAGGCTTTTAAGAAGGTACTTTAATTCAATGTTCATATTTTAATTTTCCTTTGATTTATCAAAAAAAAACTTAAAATTAAATTTTTAAAAATAAATTTTTTAAAATGTATAAATGTAAATATAATATGTAAATATAAAATGTAAATATAAATGTAAAATTTAAAAATGCAATAAATTTTTAAAATGTTTAAAAATAAATTTTTAAACTCAGAATCTCAGGGAAAAAACTTTAGACAGCGGAGGAAATTATTTAGATTTATATTACAACATATTTTAATTTTCCATCCCACATACTTTTACTTAAGATATTAATGTTTTGTTTTACTTTTTTATTATAAGGATAAACCCATCATTCTTGTCGAGCCCTTAACTGCAGTATCTTCACAAGAAATTTGATAATCTTGTAAATTGTTAATCACAAGTTTAAGTTTTGAGAAATTATTTTAAATATTCCAATCACTTAAGAGTTTGTTAATTACTAAAGACAGCCTTTTATCTAAAAAAATGGTTATAGTTGTATTTTTAACTATTTAATCAAAAAAATTAATATTCTAGGAATTTCTAATGAGTTTTAAATTAATAATATAATAGTATTTCACTTTTTATTTAAAAGAAGGCTAAAATTATTTCAGATAAAACCGATCCATATTGGTATGTTCGGAGACAGGAGAATTTTAGGAATATTAGTAGTTTTCCAAAAACTTAAATTATACTAGACATTTATATAAGAGGGCATTTTATTAATAATTTGGATACTTGAATTTTAGGTTATTTACCAGATTAGAAAAACAGACACAGAATTCACTATTTAAATCCCTTACGAAGCTAAAGTTATTCAGGTTTATATCTTTGAAATTTTCAAATAAAAAAAACTGTAAAAATTCTAGTCATCTTTCTACCTCAATGGAAAACGTTGGAGTAAAACTTCAACAAAATTTCCAAAATATTTCAACCTGTGACTATTATTTTCATTTCAATTGGAATATAGCATGTAGGGATCCCCGGAAATGAGCTCGTAGAACCAGCAGCAAAGAATCCTAAGGCCGTCTGCACACGGGACAACTCAAAAGAAACTGATAACTGACTCGAATCACAAACCAGTCCGTGTTGAGTCGTAACCTATGTAATTGAATGGAGCCACGCACACGGCGCAACTGGTTACAAACATGGTCGACCGGGTTTGTAACCAGTTGCGCCGTGTGCGTGGCTCCATTCAATTACATAGGTTACGACTCAACACGGACTGGTTTGTGATTCGAGTCAGTTATCAGTTTCTTTTGAGTTGCCCCGTGTGCAGACGGCCTAACAGTCTATTAAGGGGACAGTGGACCTTCAAACCTAACTTTTTTTGTTTTCAATGGATTTGCTTGAAATTTTAATATGTGATTAGTACCATAGATATATAAAATTGATTAAAATTTAATGATGAAATATTAATAATTTATGAATTATGACGTATTAATTATATCAAAAATTGGCCTCATTAAAAATGTTCCATGCGCATTTCTTTTGCATAGAATATAGTAATTTTTATTTGCAGGATACCTTATAGAACTAACAATGAAACTTATTGCTCATTTTAAGCATTCATTAAAAATATAAAGAGAAAAAAAATTATAATAGTGAAAACACCCTTTTTATTACGCAAAATACCTATTTATAAATCATCTTTTCAAGTACAAAATTTAGAAATTCCGAGCTACGAAGCATAATTATTTTCAATAAGATTTATTTGATATACAGTAAAGTATATAAAACTTAAATTCCAAAGCAATACGATAATTTGAAATGCGCCTGGAGCAGTTTGAATATTCGTATGACATGAAAATTTTTATTTTGAGAAAAACACATTTAAAGTTATTGCTGTTAGTAACCACATAATATCTAAATTAAATACAAACGCCTATAATTAGGAAAGTAATCACGGAAATTAAAAATTATTTTTGCAACACATCTCTACTCGTCCGTAGTTTCACAATTCAATAAAATAAAAAAATCGAATTTTTGGACAAATTTCATAATTTTGAAAGTCCACTGTCCCTTTAAGTCACCATGTCCCTTTCTTTGACCTTAAGCACAGTATTAAGAATTAAATTTGGGATAAATGGCTGTCTGCGTGGAATCAGCAGGTAAATAATAGATTTCATCACTTAAAGCCCACCATCAATGTCTGGCCTCCTTTGTATCCCAGGAAATTCGATGTTATAATTACGCGCCTGAGAATTGGACACACTAGAGTCACCCACAAACATCTGCTAGAGGGAGAGAGCTCTCCTATTTGCTTTCATTGTAACTGTGAACTCCCCATCAAACACATTCTAACGGACTGCGCTGGCCTCACTAATTTTTATCTTAAATTTTTTGGCTCCACCTCACTATCATTGAACAATCTTCTGGATGAAACACCCGACCCTGCTCTTTTCCGTTTTCTGAAAAGCACAGGGTTTTATCCTCTGATTTAATATCTATATAAGTTTTCTCTCACTCGCAACCTTGCTCCAGTTTCGCCCATGATCCTTTTTATCGTCTTCGTATATATTTGTCTTCCTATGAAACCTAAATAACTTCAAATTTTATATCTGTGATTTTATATCGTTTTATTTCATATTTTAACTGTTTTGTCATTGTTTTTCGTGCGCATATTTTCTTTATAATCTTTTAATGTTCTATAATCTGGAACTGCCACCTTACATATATATATATATATATATATATATATATGTATGTATAATTATTTAATTATCTATGTATATATATGATTTATGGTTTCTTTTCGGGTTTCACCTTGTGTTTGGCGCAGCATGTCCTATATCTAGACCTTGCGCCATTAAATCAAAACACACTCAAAAAAATCAATTGGAATATACTTCAAACTTTCAAAACTATATTCCAGTTAACGCGTTACAAGTTTAATTTCTCTATAAGTTTAATTAAGAATAAATATTTTTAAAATAATCATAAAAAGTTAAAAGAAACCAGTAGAATGTTGAAGGAGAACCTCTCCCTGGACGAGGTCTAACCGCCCATGGGTCCGTGGTGTTCGTTGTAGAAATGGATTGCACGGTTGACGAATCAAGATACGATCTTTAATCCCAAAATTATTTATTATACATATATTTCTACTGGGACACACCACACATTACTACACACTCCTTTCATATTACAAATTTACATAGACCGATAAAAAATCACGTGCAAACCACTCTCCACGTGGCGAGCTCTTTGGCACGCGTCCTTTCACCTTGAAATCCGGCGAGAGAGTCCCCTCTCGAACCAGTCCTTTTTTCTCCCTCGCCTTCCCGCCAACCGGGTTCATCCCACCCCCCTCGCTAGACCACCCCCAAGCAGGCAGTTCCGGTTAGGTAGTCATCGGGGAAGAAATAGGAGAAGGGAAGAATAGGAGTCCATTACTGACATAGAGAGAAAATGATTACACATGCGTGAACTGCCCGTATACCTGCATCTTTAGCATAAAAAATGTTAGTGAAAATTTATAGTCACAAGAAAAGAGACTAAGAAATCAATTTTATTTAAAAAGTGGTTAATTTATTCACTACATTGTGAATTCTCATTCCACAGTTTCATCATATAAATTCTTATGCATGATTTAATATTATGTTATAAACATTATACTGCTAATATTATACTACTATAAACCCCAAATAACTTGCAATTTAGATGTATACATGAAGTCTGTAGTCTACTAAATTGCGTTTATTATTCTGGTGTTTCCTAAGCAACTCTACCTTGAACATGAATTGTTTTAGAAGTATTGTCTTCACGGTTTTACGGTAGACCTCAACTATAACTTGCTAAGAGAGAAAGGTTAAGTAGACGGTAATTGAACTGCATGCATATTTAATATGTACAAAATAGTTTACACTTTCGGAAGTACTTATTTACAAAGTAAAATTAGCTTTA
Organism: Dolomedes plantarius; assembly: GCA_907164885.2. NCBI lineage: Eukaryota > Metazoa > Arthropoda > Arachnida > Araneae > Dolomedidae > Dolomedes > Dolomedes plantarius. The sequence goes on from OU015501.1 coordinate 131,103,104, forward strand.
TTTTAGACCTATGTTGTTTCTAACGCGGCAGGTACTTTGTCTGTTACGACATCCACCCATCAATACCACAAATTCGTTGTCTTCTTTATTATGGGAGCACCATTATAGGTGAACTAGCATAACTGCTTAATCTCAATCTTGTGCTTGGGTAGGCGGGAATTGAACCCAGAACCCGGTGGTGGAGGCATTCAAATAATGTCTAAGGCGAAACTACTGCACCATCTGGCCGAACTATTTGAAACTGTTCACCTCTGTAGAATTTTAAATTGATTTGTAAATAGGAAACGTTAATTATTTTTTACATAAATAACCCGCTAAGAAAAGAAGTAAAAAATAAGCTACATAAATGTCGCCGTCAAAAAATATATATTTTTCAATTGCACTTCAGTTTTTTTAATGTATTTTATGATTCCTTTTTATGCAATGGAAAATCAAAATCAATTAACGTGTAAACCAATAATTGACAATGCAAAAAGAAAATTAATATGAGTCATTTGATTCATAAAATTTTCATCAAAAAGAGGGCTTAGTTTTTTATTTTTTAATAATTTCTTTAACATTAAATTATTCCTCAAGGAGGTTAAAATATTAGTTCTATACAAAAGTCCATTGAACTACTAATTCCACCCACATATTGCAAACCTTTATATTATTTAACACTTTATTTTCTCTACCTGACCACTCAAACTTTACGAAATGGAACATAACAAAAATCTGATCTTGCAATGCAATTTGCCTCATGCCTCAAAACAGTAATTACTTACTCCTCAGGACTGTAAAATTAGAAGCCTGCAAGGGACAAAAGAAGGATGCGTACATGAATTCTGATAATATTCGTTGACGTTATTTTAAATTGGAGAAAACTACGTGTTATAATTAAGGTATGAATCTATATTAATGAAGGAACAGCGGGGATGTCGAGATCACGTGAGCGTAAGGCAATGGCCGACAATCGGTGTATTTCTTTTTTCTCATGAAAGTACATAAATGTTACATATTTGGAAAGAGCTTTGAAAAATGATTATTTTTTCTGCGTACACTTATTCTGTTAATTCAATAGTTTTAGAGATATTTTAATTCTAAAATCACTCACTGCTGAGAAATCAAATCATCTGGTGCAGTGGTGCTGCCATCTGTCGGCAGCGACGGGAATGAAAATTGAAAGGAATTTATTCACTTGAATTTAATACATTTGTAGGCCTTTTTTTTCTTTTGTGTTGTCCGAAGTACATAAATATGTTACACGGATGGCTTGAGCGTAGCTAGGCGAAGTCCGGCTCTTATTAAATAAAAAGGGTACTAATGGACAAGTTTGATAGATGCTTTTATCAAGAGAGGAGGATACGTACAAATTACAGAAAAACCATAAGCCCAAAGTCCTTCTTTACCAAACCTCTTTACCCTTAAGCTTTTTATTTAAAGTATGTTTTTTTAAATACTATTTCCGTATTAGATAGAGAAAAGGCAAACCTTGAGATTCTTCATTGTTCAACCAGGCTACTGGATGGAAAACAACATAGGTTATCAATAGCCCAATGACAGGACATGATTGCATTTGGTCTGATATCTTCCAAATGGACTAATGATACCTTCTGTTTTATGCTGCATATTTGTGTTTTATGCTACGAAGGACACCTCATGGGGAATCGAAGGATAGGAATCCGTGCTGTGCACCATAGGACAAAAGAAAAAGAACAAAGGAGCCTTAGCTGGCGCGCAAAAGGTCCTATTGCCAATGGCCTCCTGTTGTCGCCAAAAATGTATGCCACAAACACAAAGTAACAGATTAATACATATGAAATAAGGATAAGTGTATAAGATAATTCATTTTTTATTAGGAGGGGATGTACCTTAGTTAAGGAAATTTCTTTTTATTTATATGCCCTAAAATATTTCTGAACTAGATTAACATTTTATTATGTCGCTCTATAGAACAATTATATTATGACCCAACAAAATATTATACGATTTCCACATCCAATCAATACTTTTAATAAGAAGAAAATTCCGAAAAATATTCAAAAAATTCCGAAAATAAATCATTTCTATTAAAAATTCTCAATAAATAAGATTTTTCTCTATAAACCTCTCTCCGGTGGCAGAGTATCGCACAAGCGCAAGAAGCGCACGCTTTTGGCCTCCGAAAGTTAGCAGCTTCAAAAAGAGATACGCTCTGCAAACCTCAAGCTCAGCTATCCTCTTCATCTAGACTATTTGCCGTTCCTCGAACGACAAGCAGCGTAGTACAAGTGTTTACTACCTAATAATTGACCAACAAAATTTCCTTTTCGACCGTGAGAAAATATCTTAAGTAATAAATAACGTTTATTAATATTATTTGGAACAAGGGGGTCTCCAAATTACTTCATCCGTTATAGGCTATCATTTACAACGTTCTGTCTCTAATTATTTTAATCTTTGTTTAAATAATTAGAGACAGATACTTATTCAAAAATACTCAAAAAGATTTCTCACAAATGCAATATTTGAATCTCTTTTGTCCCTAAAGTAAATTAAGATATGTATATGAAAATTTGAATTCCTCTGAATTTGGAATTTTATATTTTTCATACTTTTTACATTTTACATTTTTTTGAAAAAAGGTTATTCATATTTTTATAATATTAAAGAAAATTAAGCATCTATGAGAACGCCTCCGTTAATCTAAAAAACCTATACAACATGAAGTGGTGTTAGTTATGTCCCACAGACATAATTTTCGTCCTCTCAAAAGCACTAAAGAAGAATAGATTTGTTCCTCAAAATAATTTAATTATCAGGCAGAATATAAATTAATAATGAATTATATATATATATATATATATATATATATATATATATATATATGTGTGTGTGTGTGTGTGTGTGTGTGTGTGTGTGTGTGTAGATAGTGAGTACAGGTGAAAATTTCAAATACGGATTTATAAACTATGAAAAATCTCTGTTTTGCTATGAGATTATTTTGAATAAGCATTTCTTACATGTTTATACCGGTTGTTTCAAAAGTCGCGCACATCAACCTTTGTGGTTGAGTTTTAAAGACAGATGAATTATGTTAACAAACATCATAAAGGACAAACAAAGGTTGAACGATTATCTTTATTGTCAGGTGTCAGACATGGTCAAATCACAGTAAATGTTCAAATTTATGTCCGTTTTCCTGGACACACAATCGAACTCTTTTTACTAGATTATTGGACACTTTACTAAGTGTGTGAGAAGTAATGTCCGATATTGCATGAAGGATGTTGCTACAGCAATAATCTCTATACGCTTGATGAACTTACGAGTAACACCCTTCATGCAATATCGGAAATTACTTCTCACACACCTCGTAAAGTGTCGACTAATCTGGCAAAAAGAGTTCGATTGTGTGTCCAGGAAAACGGACATTATTTTGAACATTTACTGTGATTTGACCATGTATGACACCTGACAATAAAGATAATCGTTCAACCTTTGTTTGTCCTTTATTATGTTTGTTAACATAATTCATCTGCCTTTAAAACTCAACCACAAAGGTTGATGTGCGCGACTTTTGAAACACCCGGTAAAATATACACATTAAGTAAACGATCTAGAAATATACATTTTTACTTTTAATCCATGAATTCTCAGATCATATTTTGCAATTTAATCCCCGTTTCCTAATAAATAATCTTTATAAAATGAGTTTCTTGAAGGTAGAACAAATCAAGCAGAAATAATTAAACTTAATTTTTTGTATAAAAATATTCAATAATCAAAATGATTATCAATAAAAGTTTCAATAAGCCTTTAAAATTACAACAGCGAAGTTAAAACTTCCAGCCCTAACTTAAAATTGAGCAATTTTTTTAGCAATCTTTCCCCTACTTTACAGCTTTTAATCACTACTTGCATCATGAAGCTCAATTTATGATAAACGACCGTACCATTAACTTTCTAACAACTTCCACATACGGTATCATTAGCAGTCCATTTAGCATCGGCTAACTGTGTAACTGCCCCATATACAGCTCGATTGATTATTTCATCAACAGTGTATTACGTGTCATTGTAAATGATAGACGGCTCAGCGTGGAACAAACAAACTGAGGAGATCTGAACCAATAATTGTAATGGACTGAGTATCCGTTGTGCCGTGCTGAGCTCCTAATGAACTGGACAATACAATGGGAAACCTGACAATTCTGTGAGGTCCGAGCGCCTTTATAGTGCGAGACCCCCCTCAGTATAAATATCCAGGCTGGTGAGAATAAGAGGGATTGTTGCCTAAGTGCAAGTAGAAAATCGATTAAATAATTCGAGACATCCGGAGAAAATAAATTATGCTTGAAGAAAACAATAAAGGATTCAAAATTTGTACAAACTTTTTAAACAAATGAAACAAACTTTAACAGTAAACTGAATTAGAGGTTTTACATATTAGAACTCAAAAACCTCTTTACTACAGAGGTGACAAAAAATATATCAATTCGTCCTTTTATATAGTTTCAATAAATTTAGTAAAAATTTAGTAAATATTTAATTATTGTATTTTTTCTTATGATGCAAGAAAATTAGGCTAATTTAGATACAGTAGAAAAAGATATCCCTTCGTGGTTGTAAAATCAATCATGCATTATAATGACAATTTGGAGTAGGCAAGAAAAAAAAAAGGAAGTTTGATTTCTAAAGATTGTCGGATACACTATTCGTTATAATATAAATTATAGGATTATATAATCTAAAGAGAGCCGGTACAAATCGGAATGTTTTAAGTACTAGAATATATTGGAGGGATTGAATTTATTTTCTATAAAAGCGAAAATTGCTTTAAGGGGACTCGGTACCCTTTGAAGGAATATTTTTGCAGAAGTATATTTACCTATAGTATACACATATTATTATAGGTAATACTTAAACAAACTGATTTTAACAAGAATAAAAATTATTTTGTGGGTAAAATTTGAGTAATTTAAATTTTTTTTTAAAAGTTAAAGAATTTTAAAAATTGCTTTTCTCCTTTTGTTCTCAAAATTCTAACATGATTTTTTTATTAGATCTTTATGACATTATACTTTATAGTTTTAAGGATCGATTTTACATATAATGAATTAGTTTCTGAGAAAAAAAATAAAATGTACAAGTGTAGGCAAAAAAGCAGCAAAAAACATGGTTTCCTCAACATTTCGATTTTCCTTTTTTTTTCTTTTAATTATATTGTAAAATACCTCCCTTGTTTTATTAAATACATTATATTAAACATACAAAAAAATAATGGAGTCATTTGACATATATTTGTAGACGTAGTCGTGTTTTAAACACAGTAAAACGTCAAAAACAGCAAACTGAGAAAAATCCATTTAAAGGTTTAAGCACTGAAAAAACTGTATATACCTATTCCAGTTTTCGTAATATTAATGTCGTTATGTTGCTACTTATATATCTTTAAAATTATAGCCATTTTCTTTCAATAGGTGAACATCTAGTTATAATTAGAGGTTTTTTATTAAAAACTTATCCAAACAGAAATAATGAGAGAACTGGTGAAAAATGGGAATAACAATTTAAATATCTTTCTTAGAGTGCTTTTAAATACTTATGAATATTATTACAAGACATTTTTAATAAAGATTTATAGCATAAATTAATAGTTTCGTTAAGAATTTTAAAATTTAAGTTGCAATGGTTCATCAACAGAGTCCACAAACCTCGGTCATAACATTTGACGATTTTAAAAACATCCTGCTCATTATGTAACGCCGCCTCTCTTTCTGGATAGTTGTTCTCTTTTACGAATAGCATTTTTTATAATGTACGGGTAAGTTGGTACTTTGCATTATTATGCCTTTTCCGAAACAAAAATTTTCGTGAATGCAATACAACACCAAATTTTTCTTGGAATGACCTGTATTCATTCCTAGTGTCTTTTGTACTTCTCTTATTGTATGCATTGTACCCGTATTAAATTCGCAAACTGCTGTTGTTACAGAGTTTTACACGTTGTTTATTAGCAAATATTTTTGTAGGGAACTTTGCCCAAATCACACTGTGCAAACTGTCATCAGTATTTTGAGTTCCACAACGTACACATATTTCCAGAAGTTCGCTAGATGCAAGCTGTTGCCATACTGGTAGAATTTTGGGAAGAAATACTTCATTTATTTATGTCCCTACTCTTATTTAGTGACTATCTGGGTTATCCCGGGGGTGATTTGTAATTTAGGGAGGAAATTTTAGAGTAAAAGGAATGTAAATACTAAAGTGGGCGTGGCATTTAAAGGGCTGACGAGATAATGCAAGGTATTTTTGATACACTTACAATCGTTAGATCATCTCAAAACTTTGTACCAATATACTAGAGGTGACAAAGTATTTTTTTGACAAAAAATTGAAAAATCGATATTTTCATCAATATAAGGGTACCAAGTCCCCTTAATGAAGAATAATAATTATTATAGACTTTTATAAGTGTATAACAATTATTATTTACTTTGATATAAGCAAGTAATTTATTGGTAGACATTTTTTAAGCTATTTGTTTACATGAATGCCAGTTACATAAATGCAAGTATTCAGTTGTTAGTACTGAAGCAGCTCTAAGACTTTATCACTTTACGCTTTCGTGTCTATACATATATGCACACACACACACACACACATATATATATATATATATATATATATATATATATACTGGAGAAATATATAGACCAAAAATTAGATAGGTTACACTTCAACAATAACTGTGTAGATATATTTATTCAGTTTTTGTTAAATAATTGACATTGTCTAAGATTGAAATTCCAGTGTCATGGTACATGAAAATTCCATAGTGAGATTATCTCCTTCCATAAATCTAGGATTTTGTTTTTACATAATTTTGACTGTTTCTAGATTAAGCAGGGTAAGCCTACCTAATTAAATTATAACTTCATGCAAGGATAATCAATGTAACTTAATCTTTCAATAATTCTGTAAATTTTCATTCATGGATTCATACTAGAAGTTTGTGACTTCCAAATTTCCTCCTGGAACATTTTGTATAAGAGAAAATCCGCCGTTCCCTACAACTCCTATTCTACGAGTGTTAACTGACACTCATGTTAACTCATTTTTAATCTATACTAGCAGGGAGCTTTGGCAGATTGACACCGAACATTCATTAATGGAAAACGCACGCTTGGAAAAAATAAAGAAGCTCGAATGAGTCAAGCTTTCGGTCGTTTCAGATTGAGAGTAGAGTTGATGGCACAAGCTATTAATCAGGGTTTATGAAGCTGATGCAAAACGTACTTGACATTGGAGAAGTCAAAATATACAAATAATGGGAGTCAAAGTCTTTCGCCGACAAGCATTCATCTTTTCCACTTTAATGCACGTGACAGGTATGAATGCACCCTTCTGTCTTAGAACACACTTGATTGCATCCAGCGATCATCAACAGCTTCCATTAAGCAGTCAAGAAGGGGTCAAATATTTCCGCAAATCAAAGATACGCAATTAATAATCCACATTACATTCTCCAGCATAATAAACATCTTCTGCAGGAGTTTTAGAAAATTATGTTTTTCTTAAATACATTTTTTATGTGCAGCGGTACATATCTTCCTATAACAAACTGGTTTATTATTTAGAGAAAATTGCTCGAATCTACAACCAATATGAAGAAAACTATAGAAAAAAAAACTTCTTTTATCGAACTCTAGTTGAGTGAGTTCAGAATATTATTTCTTAATATACTACCTGATATTTTGGAACCTGACGACATCTGTTGGGTTGGATTACTGTAATTTGTTACCCATTTATTTTGATTTATGAGCAGGACCAATATTTTCGAAATATAATTTATAACTGAAAAATGTGCTTTCACGCAACAATAGACTGTACTTTGAGTATGCAACAAAAACCTTTGAATAGTTTTTTTCTCTCAAAATTTCATAATTGTAAGTATTGCCTCATTATGAAGAGCTGAGAGCATTAACAGAATGACCTAGAACAGGGTTGTGGAGACTTTATTTGGGCACTACGTGGCCAAAATAGTTATAAAAAATATTCCTTCAGATACTTACTGCTGTATCTGTTGGAAAGATAAACATTCTGTAAAAGATAATTATTGGTTGCAACATACTTGTATTCTTAGGAATCCGAGAAAAACTGACACAGATATAATTGTAACAGATTTATAAGCAAAAGAATATTAATACCAGTTTTTTTTGTTTATGGAAGTTTTGTTGATAAATATCGAAAGTCGCATAAATCAATCCATTGTTTTTCTATAAACCTGATTTTCCACACAGCCACAGATAGTTTTTAGAAGTAAATGAAATTTTCAGATTTGTAATTCTAAGTACTTGCAATTCCGTTTCACCATTTTTGTTACTTTGTCCGATAACCACTCGATTTCAATAGTCTCCAGATCGTTTCTTAAATCGGCAAACTTTTGTATCTGTATAGATCTGCAGTGAATTCTACTAATTGAATTTTACGGTCCTTCAAACTCTACTTTGTCAAAAGTTGGCAGTCCGAGTGCCAGAAAAATTATTCTGCGTGCCATAGGTTTATCATTTATGATCTGGGTGATAAGTATCAAAATACCAAATTATCTAAATTGTTGTACTGCAAATTCTAGATATTAATCTAAATTTTGCATTTTACTGAATTTAAAACTAATTATTAAAATGACGGCTTTTCTCCTTTTTCGTACCAAAGTTTTATTCTCGCCAAATAAATTCAAACTCCCTCTTTTCCAACACCTCTTTTCTAAAAGAAAAGACAAAACCTTTGTGCTAAAGGAATAAACAGGAAATACAACGTAAATAAAGCACAAATAGCCAGTAAGGGGAAATTTTGCAAACGGCCGTTTCGAAGCTACAAAGGAGCTTCTTCATCATTGCAAAAAGAGCCTTATTAAAAAGAGCCAACGAGTGCAAAATTGCACCTCACTGCTATTTGTGCTTCATTTACGTTGGATTTCCTGTTTATTTACCTCTTTTATAGCTGCAAAATTGAATTGATCTCTTAAATTGCCAACAGTCTAAAAATTGCTTAATTTAACCCCTTAACACGCGCTTTTAAAAAAAATCATCAAAGAAATCAATTTTCTTTTAAACGCAAAAATCTTTATTTCAACATATTTTTGTATAATAATTTTACTAATGGGGACTAAAATATTTGATCGAAACATTAATTTTTATTTCTTTAAGTTATATACACAAAATGAAGGCGCCTTTAATATTTCTAAGGACAACACAAAATCAAAATTTCTTTTCGAGTGGTAAAATTTGAAGTGAGATGCTACATATAATCCAACATTACAGGATTTGCTAAAGTAATGAAACTATTTTCTTCTTTTACTGTCTCGTTGTGGGCATCATACCTCGCAGTATCTCGTAGGCGCCTATTTTTTTCTTACATTTGGCGGGACAAAACTGGGAAAATGTCTTTTTCTAAGTCGTAACGCCTCAGTACTTTCTGGCGACCTGAATTTTTTTTCTTTTGCAAGTCTATGATAATTTTGTATCAACCTTTCTAAATCTAAATTATTAATACAAATCTCAATTATATTTCTGGCCACCATTTTTTTAAACATCTCTTAAACGTTCCATCTGCAAATATTCAGTAAGAGGAAAAGAATTTTTATAATATTTTTTCTCTGGTTTTCATGTTAGGTGGTAGTCATAGATGTGCTGATATAGACGATCAGCATCTCTCATAGTGTCGTTATAATCTATAGCAAGTTTTGGCTTCAAAATAGCTCTACCTGTACAGTTCTTTCTTGACATTATTTTTTATTGTCTTGTTCCACAATGTACACTATAGTAATATAAAAAGGACGCTATTAGTGTTAACTCGAGCGTTCATATATCTGCCAATATCCTCTACACGAGTAAATTCGAAAGTGCTCGTTCAGGGGTTGAAATAATAACCACAATCTAAAAACACCGTATTTTATTCCATTTCCGGCTAAAATTTATATTTTAAAAATATACACATACATAAGGTAGCAAGTTGTTATTTTGAGTTCATCTACACCCGTCACAGACAATTTATATAAAGTTTCCTCACATTTTTGGCCCTTCCCGATTAATAAGCGAAACTACTCTAACTGCAGCTTAAAATTACCTTGGAATGAATCAGCAAACTGAATCTTCAATTGTGAAAGTTCATGTCCCAGTTGATTGTTCTTCGGGAGTTTATTTCACCTTGCGAGTGTAGTCTTGGCTGTATTGGTCAAGCAACAAGTATACTTTAAAATTTCACTTTAAAAAATATATACGAAATGCTGTCAAACAAGAAATATCAAAATCCAAAGAAATCTCCACCTTCCATTCCAGAGATATTGTTCATTGCCAATTCTCTGTTGAACGATTCATATTATAGTTTTTCAAAGGTTAATGATATGTTCAGTTTCCTAACTCTACATCTGACCTTGATTATCTTGAATGTTTTTTTTCTTCTTATTCATAATGTTAGCCTGATGGTCAATGTAGGACATCAGCTCTTTGTATTTTATTCTATCTGCATAGATATGTGAAATATATTACTTTTTCCTGCTTTCGAATTTTTAATTTTTTCATTATAAATTAAACTCTTTTCTTTTTTTTTACTTTTTTGTAATTATTCTTCGTATTTTGCTTCCCTACTCTTTTTGTATTTTCTGTGTTTGGGCTTTATTGTTTTTTATTGTTTTTAAACTTACGTTTTGCGTTTCTTCGTTCAATTTTCTTGTCTGCTTTCATTATTTCTCGTCTTTTTTCTTCCATTATTTTCCTCCTCTCCTTTTTATATCCTTTCCGCGGCTGGAATTTCCCTCCTCCTGACAGTTTTCCTCTCATGGGTAGTGGCAACGTTATTTCTCCACACCGAGTGAGTTTTCGCAGTAGTATAACGTTGCTTTACGGCTTCCGAGAAAGCTGTTTTCAAAATATTAAAATTTATTTTGAATTTTTTCTTTTTATCATGCTGATAGCATTGCGAAGTACTCATTGTCCATTTTATCTCCAGAAATAAATTAAAGAACTAAGTACAAATAATCGGATATTTTATTCCTTTCTTAAATATCTAACTATTTTTTTCATCGAAATTGGGACAACGTGTTTAGTTGTATTATGTTCTTGCAGCCAACAAATTATAAATAAACGCCTTTCATGTAAAAAAATCCTCGTCTGTTGATAGATATCTTGTGAAATTTTAACCTCTAATTTTATTGTGCACAATTGAGACAACGTTTTTGTACATTATTGCAGCCATCAGTTTCTAAAGAATGCCTTATAGGAAAAAAAAATTCTCGCCCATTGCACAAATCTTGTGGAAAAAAAACTGTCTTTATCTGTCCCATATTATTAAATCTCTCTCAACATATCTTGAGTCTCAGTTAAAATTTAAGACATTCACTGAAGTTTCTATTATTTACAGCTCTATTATATTCTGAGAAAGCTGTTTTCAAAATATTAAAATTTATTTTGAATTTTATTTCTTTTTACCATGCTGATAGCATTGCGAAGTACTCGTTGTCCATTTTATCTCCAGGAATGAATTAAAAAGCTAAGTTCAAATAATCGAGTATTTTATTCCTTTCTGAAGTAGCCAACTATTTTTTTTCATTGAAATTGGGACAGCGTGTTTAATCGTATTATGTTCTCGCAGCCAACAAGTTCTAATTGAACGCTTTTCAGGTAAAAAATCCTCGTCTATTGGTAAAAATCTTATGAAATTCTAACCTCTAATTTAAGTGTGTACAATTCAGACAACGGGTTGAGTTGTATTACATTATTGCAACCATAAGTTTCTAAAAGAATGCCTTCTAGGGAAAAAAATTCTCGTCTATTGCACTTATCTTATGGAAAGAAAACTGCATTTATATGTCTTCCATTATTAAATCTCTGAACATATTTTGAGTCTCACTTAAAATTTAAGTCATTCACGACGGTCAAATTTAAGACAAGTTTCTGTTATTTATACTTTTAACTACTAGAGCTTAATAAATGTCTAAATAAATCTTAAATGAAAGCATCTTGTATAATACTTAAAAAATCTCCTTTGGAATAAAGTCACCTTTTTGTGTGAAAATAAATTTTCTGGCTAAAAACAGTTCTCATGAACAGAAAAATTTTAAAAAATCACATCGGGTATTCCTCTTTTAACGAAAAAACGACACTAATGATTTAAAAATTATGTTTCTTTCCAAATCGATATCTAGAGCCTAATAATAACTCTTAAACTCACATAAAAGCAATAGTAAAGTTTTCCTATGCTCTTTTCCCTTCCGTTTACCTGAAAAGGCTATGTGATGTATCTTTCTAGTCGGAAACTCTGGGGACTACAGGTCCTTGGAACATACGCGAGAGATAAATATCTAGAAAAAGATGGGCAAGTAAAGATTGGAAATGGGACTGGAAGAGGTAGAAAAATAAGAGGTCAAAGAAATGAATGACCAAGATGTCCAGACTTATGAATGGAAATAGAAAAACGATCGTACAGTAGGATAAAGACACATGCACCAACAGAAACATTTGAAATTGAGAGCATGGTAGGAATTTGTATGACATATGAAAGCAGTGTTGTTCGAAAGAAAATAGTGAGTACTGTTTTCTAAAAGAACATTCTTTCTCAGATAAACGTACACTGTTCTCTTTTTATACCAAATTTATTTTTGCACACTCTAAATAATTTCAGCGATAAATTTATTGCTGTAATTTCTAGGGCACCGGGATGTGATCATTTCATGTTATGAGCCGTATAAAGTATGTTTGTAAAAGTTAAAGAAACGTGTGATAAATTATTTTATAAATGAATAAATAAATAAATATATATATATATATCTATATATTAGAATAAATAAATACATATATATATTAGAATAAATAAATAAATATATAGATTTTTGGAGTAACGCACACACACACACATATATGTGAGTGTGTGTATACTGAAAAGGCTACGTGATGTATATATCTTTCTAGTTGTGCGTTACGCCAAAAATCCTTAATTATCTATCCTCTTTCATATAGTTCTCCTGACCTACGCATTACCATTTTAATGGATATATTTCCCTTTAAGCTCTATTTTTTGGAAGGCACATGTGCATAGTTTCCCTTAAACCGTGGGAAATTATATTCATCTACGTCTTTGGGCCAGTCAACGCTCTAAATTATAGGGAAGAAACTTATAATTGGCAGTTTTTTGTGGGATGTGGTCGGTAGAAGCTGACAGGCTTTTGTTATGATAAGTCACATGTTGGAGAGTGGTACAGAAATGAAAATTGCGAACAATTGAGAGGCGAATAAAGGATTTATTGTGTACTGAATTTGTTCATATGGATAAGACCGCAACTGCATTAGTAATTAGGACCATGGCATAAAGTCACACTCGTACACATGCATGCATGCATGCATGCATATATATATATATATATATATATATATATATATATATATATATATATATATATATATATATATTTATTTATTTATTTATTTATTTAAATTGCATGCGACTTAAAATAGTGTTATATTATCAAATTTATTTGCTTAAATTTTTGTTTATGGTTAGAAATAAGTTTTGGTGGAGATCCCAATCTGTTTAGTTCCTATGTAGCTAAAGATGATGAAACATTCCTTTAAAGAACCGATGATCATGTTTGGATTTTCATTGAAACTTTAGCTTCTAAGAATTTTCTAAATCATATGAAATAATATTACGAATGATTTTATGAGGAGGAAGCTGTGTTTATATTAAAAAATAAAAAGCAGGTGATTCCAGATTATTTCCTGTCGGGGATTCCAGATTATTTCCTGTCCCTACATGGGGAGATACGGGTAGAGAACATTAGTTATATCATACTCTCATAAATAGTCTGCTTTTAAAGCCTGAGTAAGATAATTCGCTTTATATGAATTCTTACAAGAATTTGTGAGGAATAGAATGGACTAAATACATCACAATTGCAGTAAACCTGACTACTGGATATTTTCCAGTGAATTATCACAGTATTTTACTGCCAGTGGTTATAACACCATAACAATTTAAACAGGATATTCATTTTAAGATCATAAGTTATCCTTATGGACAATCTAGGAAATCAAAGTTCTAAAATTTTCTGAAGGTTAAAGAAACTAGTAATCGGTACTGCTAAAATGATTGTAGCGTGGATAGCAATGCTGCTTTCAAAATGTTCGTTTGTATTCAGGATGTGTGTTATCGCCTTCAGACGGCTAGCAATAATATTCTACTTTTACCCAGAAAAATATATTTCCTTATCTTGGAACAGATTTATTCCATTCCTATCTCGATGACGTTTCTCAGCCCTGTGTATTTTCCCATATTTATGGAATAATCAATTGAAGGATATTTTAGAGATGGCACGAATTATTATACGTAATGTTAAGTAAGTACACAGTAAAGAAATAACGAATATTTAAATAGAACAATCATCATATAATGTAATGGCAGAATAACAAAAGACAATATATCGTAAAAGTGAAATTAAAATTACGTCGAAAGGTAGTCGCACAAACTAAACTGTATTGAGCAATATAATAGAGTATACTTTAAAGCAGACAAGCTAAAGCAAAATCTAGTGAGACACATAATTAAGAGAATAAATAAATCAAATCATTTCTTAATTTTTTTTACAATACTAATAGACGAAAAGTTGTTTTTGTGCACATACATAAGAGATTAGTTTACATAATTATGTAATCAACAAAAGTTATTTTGCTTTTATATATATATATATATATATATATATACATACATATATATATATATATATATATAAAGCATAAAAACAATAATGAACAATATTAGTAAAACTATATGTAACACAATAATAACGTTTCAATTTTAAGCTTATTTAAAAAAGAGGCATTTCTTTAAATTAGAAATTAATCTAATAACGAAAAGAAAAATTACATCTGCTGTAATTGAGTACCTCGTTATTGAAAATGACAGGTAAAATAATGCGTTGTAATTTTTTATCTATTAATAACATAATCTTTAGAGTCAACACATTAAAATTTCCCAATTTACTAAGCCTTGTGTCAATCAAGCAGCTCACTTCAGAGAACAAAGGAGAACCCATATTTTGCTGACAACGCATGCCTCTAAGTTTCACAAATGGTGGTTCGGATGTTATGCGCACGTGGGTATGACATTTTTCACAAAGAAATCTTCATAAACCAAGAAAATGTCAAAATTTTATTCAAGGAACTTTTAAGTCTAAAACAGGTATTTCGTCATAAACGTCACGTCTCGTATACTCGTGGGGAAATGTTGATTTAGTGACATTTAAAGCATTGAATATCTAATTTTATTTGCGAGAGGTAGGGATATAAGAGCATACCCATTATACATTGTATGCTGTGAAATGAAAGGTACACAAATCACCTTTATATTGCAAACTTGTCATCGTATAAATAAATAAATAAATAAATCCCTTTTAGTAAATTCAGGAATTGATTCATTTTGACTTACAATTGGCGACAATTATTGAGCTATATGAAAATAAAACTTGATAACTTATGAACTTGGTAATTTTGCTCTTCGTCTGCACCACATCATAGCCATTGATGGCAAGCATATCGAATATGTCATAAACTAAATCCGATTGTATGTAGTTACTTTTCAAATTTGAATAAAATTTTTGAACTGAGTAGTCTTTTAAAATTTGATTTATTATTTCACACAGTTCAATAATTGTCACAATGCAAATTCAACTGCAAGTGTTATTAATAGGACTTCTAATACTTAGAGAGAATTCAGCTGAAAACGCTATTTAAGTTTAACACAACACAAAACAAAGGACAATAATTTGTAGGCACAGTGCTGTGATGACAACGAGCTATTCTTCTTAAATGTTTTTCTAAATTGATAATTATTCCATATTCACCTAAGAGTGATCATGCACAGTGATCAGTATTCTTTCTATAATCATAAACGATCGATAGGAAATAATGCCCTATCTAATACTAAGTCGTTAGTAAACATTTTTAACACCGAATATGAGGTACTAATCAATTAAATGCATACATTGTCAATTAATAATCTGCACATTCCCAAAGAATTATTTATAAATGATGTTATCAATATCAGGCATCAAAAAATTATTTTTCATAACGCTACTAGAAGATTTTTCGATGTACACGATAAAAATCTAAATTTTGAAATTCACAAAATTATGTACTATACTATTTTACATTCCTTAATAAATTCGGATCTTTTCTCAATTATATTTATATCCAAATATGCTACGATAGATTTATTTTTATTTAAAAGTTAGTTCTCGTATACTTTTTTCATTTCTTATCAAATGAAGTTAAAGGAATCCGTAGAACAACTCCGATCAACTTACAAGTTATTCGTTATTCTGAATCATTATTTAAGCTAAGGTAAAAGAAGGTAAATATTTTTTATTTGGTTATAAAGCAGAGATTGTTACTAACGATAAGATAAAAGGAAAGAGAGGATTTAATATTAACGACTACAAAAATATTTATAAATATCCTTGAGTTCGTTTAATTCTCCGCTCTAGAGATAATCATATAAGAAGTTTTTATTTCTTAATATCGAGTTTTAATGGTAGTTTCTCATTTCATAAATCTTTCGATTTATACTAACAGCTATGGAATTCAATCTCTCGCGTCAGTTAAATTATAACTCTGAAGAGAAAACTCATCAGAAATTTTTGTTTAATGAATATATTTTAAATTCATAACTGATGAAATCATTAAATTATATCGTGTGTCGTTTTAAACTTTTTAATAAATACAAAAATTTACTGAAATATTCTACGCTTTAAATTTATTTCAATACATTTATTTATTAATTTTTTAAAAGCTGGTTCTTAAATACTTTCATTCTTCCTAAAAAGGACGTTCAGAGAAACTGAAGTGCAAATCGAATCAGTTTACAATTTATACATTTTTTTACATATTGTGTAACCAAACGGAAATTAATTTTATTATAAAACTGTGATTGAGCTTTAATAACACAAGAGGAGAGATATTTTACGTTGAATGACAAACAAAATTCAAATAAATATCCAAATTTTCATTGAGTTCTAAGTTAAAGAAAATAAAAAACTCTCATCACTTCCTTCCTCTTGAATATAAAGAGTTAGTTGTAATTTCTTATTTCATTAATCATGCACTTTATACTTACAATGTAATATAAACTTTAAAATATGAATCAAAATATATTTTTATACTTAGATAGTAATTTTCAATCTTATTCATGAAGAAAGACGTTCGTTTAGAATAAAAATCTGAGATTATTATATTTTTGTTCTAAGGTTCTGGAAGTTCTAAGACCCTGCAGAAAATTAACATATTATATAAATGTATCAATGCCGGAAGAGGAAAAATGTTCATAACTTTGAAGACGCCTTATAAACAATCTTTTGTCACTGCCTTTGAACCTCGTTCCAGATTCAGCTGTTCGGAAGTCTGCGAACATTGGGTAACTGTCTCGCTTGGAACCTTTTGCCTATATTTAATGAGATGGATTGTTTGGGGAGAGGGTATCACAGTGACAACGACTCACATTAGGGAATTCCTGGAAATTCATCAGATATAACGTTTGCGTTCCCCGCCTGCTGGTGTGTAAAGGGGTGTGGAATGCAGCGTTGAAGCTCTATTAAAGTGCAATTGTCGGGGAGGGTTGGGGAATTTATTGGGATTCCACATCGCTTCAGCGATCATTGTAACTGGTAAATGGGACACAATGGGAAATATGTCAGATGTTGTAAGTTTCTGCCTCTTCAGACTCACTTAAACAGTAACAGAAAACTAAATACTCGGTAACCTGATTAAGAGAACTTCTTTTGCTAACAAAATTTTAAAGGGAAATGATGGATACAAAGAAAATATTTTAAAGTTCTTAGAGTTTTTAGTATAAAATTCTTAGTGCAATATATTGTATATAAGAACTGTATGTGCAAGACAGTGTAAATATGTATTAAATTTGCATTATTTTGTCTTTTGTGAAATATGGATAAATCTATGGATTTGTAATCAATTGTTTTCTCGCAAAATGCAAGAAAATTTCATTAATTCTATGTATGAAAAATCACGTTTACGAACTTGAATAAAATCAGTGAGTTGCAAGCAAAGGGAAACTGAAATCACGTAAAGTGTAACATCAGATTCTGAAATAGGGATTTGAATATTTAGGTTTTCGTGTATTTCACAACGGGTTTCATAATTTTAATGTTTATGCATTTTCTCATTGGTGTATGTTTACTTTTTAATTTCAGTTAGTTTATTTGCTTGGCATTTTTCGATGTACAAAAAAAGTTCTAGTATTTTATATTTTGTTAAGAACTTACAAGTCTTATTTGCAATGAAAATCTTTTATCTAGTTTGTCTCTAAAAATTAAAGGTGATAAGTGCAAAAAGAATGTACTATATCGGAACAAGATTGGATTTATCTATAACCCACTACTTCATTTTTTTTTACATACAAAATTATAAATAAATGTCTTCTATAATATAAATGCGAAGCAGGTGGGAAATTTCACATTGTTTTTTATTATTTGAAACAGAAATACACATTTTTCAAACTACGCAAATATCATTAAAATAAATTTCTAAGTGTTAGAAATTTAGTATAGTATTTCTAATACTAGAGTATAGTAATTTCTAAGTTTAGAAATTTACTATAGTGCACTAACAGGTGGTAACAGGAATACGCGCTAGTACTTAATAAAATAAAACTTTCTTATTAAGTCTCTCTAAAGTATTTTTTAATCGAAATTTGTTATACCTACATTTAACAGAATTACTAGTAGGGGAAACACGAATTAAAAGGATAAATAATCTAAATAAATATTAGGTAAAAAATAGATGAAGTTTGATCAGAATTGAAAGTTTTCACAATTTACTTACCACAGCAATAAATAATAATAAAATTCAGTGATTATTCCTTCAGTGCCATGAAATTAGTTCGCCATGCATTTTCTTTTAATCATACTTATTTTTCTTTTCTTAAATATTAGTATATCATTAGTTAAAAAAAATTTTATTATTTAATTAACATAAACGTAGAAAACTGATTAATAGTATAGTATAAAACCTGAAAGATGTTAAATAATCGTGAAGTATTAATTTCCGTCCCATTTATAATGCCAGAAATGGTGTCAGAAACAAATTCGTAACTGAACCTTAAATTTCTATGCGTTAAAATTTATCGTACACGTATTAGCATAAAGACAATTTATTCTCTATTATTCCCCCTGAAAACTGACACGATAGTCTGCAGTCTCTTACGTCAATTTCATGGAATCTCCAAAAACCTGTTCTCACGCATTTCGAGAGATTCTGTTCATGCTTGTCACTATGATACTCCTTAGCAAACAATGCATCTCATTAAATTCGCGCAAGTAGCAGAAGGGTGTTTCTATTCATCTCATCACACTTGGTGTTTATATACCCACTACCGAACCTTCTACAAATATGAGAACAAAAGCGGAGTCTTCAAAGATTTACTCGTCGTCTTTTGTCCATTGCACAACATACTTCTACATGGGACATAGCATTTATTCACGAATGAAAGGCTGTGATCAAAAGAAACATATTTCGTAGGGGGAGGCGGTGACTGGGACTCAGAGCTACTGCACGCACACGGAATTTTTTTGGGAGCACGTAGGCATGGATATCATGGAGAATATTTTGGAGCTCGAGAGTGTTTTTATGTCGCTGGGAAAAATCTGGACTCTATTCAAAATCGTAAAATCTATTTTCTTTTTTTTGTGTAGTTATTTTGCCGGACTCTCCAACAAAAAGAGCCAGACAGTTCGATATGGGTGCATTATTTTAGAAAACCGGATGATTTATAATTTAGATTCCCCAATGTTTTTAAAAGGTGCACTCATGTAAGAAATATATTTTTGTCGCTTTCAAAAATAAAAGTTAAAAAAAAGAAACGGATATTTTA
Source organism: Dolomedes plantarius (assembly GCA_907164885.2). NCBI lineage: Eukaryota > Metazoa > Arthropoda > Arachnida > Araneae > Dolomedidae > Dolomedes > Dolomedes plantarius. The sequence continues at coordinate 131,123,003 of OU015501.1, forward strand.
AAGCACAATAGAGGATGAACAGGAAATAAAATATTTGATTGCCATTAGTTATCATGTATATTCAAAAAGTGTAAAGGACTAAATTTTACAAATTATATTTTTGTCGCTTAAATATATTTTTGTCGCTTTCAAAAAAAAAAGTTAATAAAAAAGAAACGGATATTTTAAAGCACAATAGAGAATGAACAGGAAATAAAATATTTGATTGCCATTAGTTATCATGTATATTCAAAAAGTGTTAAGGACTAAATTTTACAAATTATATTTTTGTCGCTTAAATATATTTTTGTCGCTTTCAAAAAAAAAGTTAAAAAAAAAAACGGAAATTTTAAAGCATAATGGAGGAGGAATAGGAGATACAATATTTGATTGCCATTAGTTATCATGTATATTCAAAAAGTGTAAAGGACTAAATTTTTTTAAGAAAATTACTTCATTTCTGTCTTTTGTGTTAATCCAGTTATTTTCAACACTTATCTAAAAGTGGCTTTCACCATAGTAATTTTTCAATGTTGCACCCCTCAGTCTTTACATGCTTACAAAAATAATTTATTGTTTTATATAATTACAAATAATCTATAATAGGTATAACTTAGTTTAGATTGATTGAAATGTAACCCTTTAAAATTATCACGTAATTTAAGTATTTATAACTTCAATAACAACATTAAAGACCCATATTATCATTCTAATCATACATTACTGTTTATAATATTATTTTGTTTTCATTAACAAAATTAAAGGACTGTGTAATATAATTTTAATTTTAAATTGAAAGATGTACTTGGATTTTTAAATTTTCATTAAAAATGCAATGCATGAGTCAGTGGTAAAGTCTACTAAAAAATAAAACTCTCGAACTCATGCTTACAACTTCAGTAAACAGGAAAACCAACGTAAATAAAGTACAAATAAGATGCAATTATTTTGCATACGGCCGTCTCGAAGCTACAAAGGAGATTCTTCATCAGTGCAACGAACTTAGTGGCAGCTCAAAAAGCCGAAAACTAAGGCTTAGTTTTCGGCTATATACTAGTTATACTAGTATATACTAGTTATTAAAAATTAAGGAAAAATCACAAAAAGAGGGATAACACGTTCAAAACTAGGCCAATCTGATTAAAATTTGAATATGTTGGTAAATAACAGGTGCAGAACAATACAACATTATGCAAAATAGTGGCGCTGCAGTCGGAATACGTCATTTGCAAGAAGCATAAAAATGCATGTTTCAGAGCAAGGCGGCGGTTGCCTCTGCGAGGCTTAGATTAGACATATGGCATAGCGAAATAATTGTAACAATGACCTCCAGGCATCATTTGACCGAAGAACTGAGATGGCGAGCCAATGGGAGACTGCAGGCAGGGCAAATTCAGACAGAAGTGGCCAGATGGCTAAATGTGAATCCGTCGGTGGTTCATAGACTTTGGCAACAATTTCTAACCATGGATTCGGCATCCGGGAGGTTCAGCCAAGGACGGTCTTACGCTACGAAGAGCGCCGATGACCGATATTTGACATTATGCGCACGAAGGAATAGAACTGCAACTCCATCTGCAAGCTCCGTCTGTAGATCCTGCCTCGCTGCAAGCTCTGGAAGGTTTGTATCAACGTCAACCATGCGTAGAAGGCTTCACGAAGGTGGTCTTTTTGCGAGGAGACTATCCATTTGCGTCCCGCTCACGTTACGCCATAGGCGGAAACGTTTGCAGTTGGGGCGTCAACATGTCCACTGGACGTCTGATCAATGGAGGGCTGTTCTCTTTACGGATGAGTCCAGGTTTAGCCTTCTAAGCGATAGTAGGCGTATTTTGATTTGGAGTAAACCTGAAACTCGTTTTCATCCATTAAACATCCGTGGAAGAGATGCATACGGATCAGGTAGTGTATGTGTTTGGGATGGTATCTCTTTGGGTGGACGCACAGACCTCCATGTCTTTGCCCGTGGAAATGTGAATGCTCACACCTATACAGATGACATCCTTGATGCTTATGTGCGCCCTTATGCCGGGGCAATAGGTGATTATTTCGTGCTACAGGACGATAACGCGAGACCGCACAGGGATCGCATCGGGGATGCTTATCTTGAGCAGGAAAAAATTCAGCGCATGGAGTGGCCAGCTCGGTCACCGGACCTCAGTCCTATCGAGCATGTTTGGGACGCTTTAGGACGACGTATATCTGCTCTCAATCCTCCTCCTAGGACCCTAGCCACGCTTTCAACTGCTTTGCAAGAGCAATGGCTCTCACTTCCTGCCGAATTCATAGACCGCATAATTAACAGCATCACACATCGTTGTATGTGCTGTATTGCCTCTCAGGGGGGGGGGGGGATCATATGCCATATTAAAGGTACTTTTGCTATACCAAACTGACACATTCGATTTGCTCATTGTATGCATATGCTAGTTTTTATAATACCATAACTGTCTAGCGATTTCTTTTTATGCTATTTTATACCTACCAATGTGTTGTATAATGTGTATCAGTTTCATTAAATTCTACGCGTAACTATTTGAGTAATCGCAATTTTTGTGACTTTTCCTTATTTTTTGATAACCACTGTATATATATATATATATATATATATATATATATATATATATATATATATATATATTACTAGTCAGCCCTGATTTTTTTTATAACCTACTCTACGTGCATATATACGAGATCTGTTAATCTGTGATCAAATATTTGAAAATGATAATGTAGATACATATTGCATACCTGAAAATCACATAAAATGGACTAAGATTATATTCAGTGCTTTTATGTCATCGGAATAGAGTCTAATACAGGAAGCAATTCTACAATTTTTTACAATTATTCTTTAAATGGATATGGCTAAAAGTCATGCGTCTTTTTTTCTTATACAACGGAGTATATATTTCACACAAGGAGTATATGTTTCTGGAGATGAACAGGTTAAATGAATAAGTTAGCTGAAAGGTTGAATGAACCAGTTAGCTCCAATTTCCAATGTGGGACATTGGTTCTAACTTGCTTATTATTGAGAGATGTATTTTGGGTATTGTATTTGGCACAAAAGGAGGATATCCTAGGAAAGTGTTTATTCGAGTTGCTTGGCATAGTTGGTCTTTTTTTGCTATAAGAGAGATAAACAAACCAGTACAAACCCTTTGTCTTCTAAGAGAAGTCAGCTCTGTATCCAGAGGCAGCATGAATGAGAATTTAATTGCATGGAAAAGGAAGGAATAGTTTAAATTTAAAAGTTACTTTACTGGAAGAAAGAACAAAGATAAATTTCAAAAATCGTTACAGTTAGAGGGAGAATATCAGACAGACTATGAAAATATATACTCTCTATAAAGAGATAAATGAAGAGAAATAGAGAAATGAGTAGTAAATGGACAATAATTATTTTTAAATAATATTTAAAGGAAAAGGTTAATACTGAAAATTAAACTTTACACAAATGTGCTAAGATGCCTTTTATTGTAACTCTTTGTGTGAGTCGAAATTAATAATTCAGAAACTGGAGAAACACACTTTTAAAAATTTAGTTTAGGATTTTCTACTTTCTAGAGATTAAAATAACCATCTTTAGAAAAAATAGGATCAAGCCGTGATAGATAATACTTCTTCAGGAATACTGACATTATTAAGCTGAAATCTCGTCTTTTTACCACCAAATCTTTACATCACGTAATAATTAAATAAACTTAGAATCGAGGTAAAAGTAAAAATTCTATAGTAAGATTTTTAATTATATTGCAATGCATGAAAAATAAAACGATATAATGATTTAACGATGTTTCCCTATTTTGAAAAGCTGCATATTGATCACTCGGTTGATAAAAAAAAATACCAAGGAAATTTGCTCTGAAACCTTAGAAGACACTTTGAAAAGCGGCAATAAAACCATGAATAATTTATGAATACATTTTTAATTTGTGATGAATATGCTAAAGTGTTACTGTATACAGGTAGGGAGATAACGTAGCTTTCAAATTTTCTTTGTTTTTGACATTATAAGTATTTTTTCTTAAGTATGTTCATTTTCAAGAAAATTCATAAAAGGGAGACACACCGATAATGGGTCGATCAATAAGTAAAAACTTTTTAAAGTTCAGGAATTTCTTTTGATAGGATTTTGAAGGTCATTAATTTTGTCAAGTCTAAGCAAGTTTATATTTTATCTGAAGAATTTAATGAAGTATAAAATAAATTAGTACCCCTAATGTATATTTTTCGTGTATTTGAGTGGTTTCATCATTAAATTTCATGTTTATATAGTTTTAATATCTGGAGATTACATTCAAAAATATTTCGACCCGAAAGCAGTATTTAATTTGTAAAAAGACTTGATCATTACTCTTCTCAACTACTTTCATGTTTATATAATATTTGAAAATTATGAATGAAAGTTTCAAAACAGTTAAAATTGTTTTGTTATTATTTAAATAATTTTTTAATGAATTATAAAACTTTAATCATCAAAGGTTCTCTCTCTCTTCTTAATTAAGATATTTGTCCATTTAAAATACGACTGTCTAGACCGAAATCGAACGTTAAACCATCTACTCTCTGGACAACGTGCTAGTTATTACAGCTCTAATCTATACCTTGTTCATAAGAAAAAAGTCTTACATTATACCCCTCGGAATATGATTGGAGATCATGGGCCTCCTGGTGGAAATTTTCGCATGTGCTCTGGTAAAACTATAATTGAAACTTTACCTAATATCATAACATGTTTCTGATTGTTATTCACTTAAAATACAGTTGAGTAGCTCAGATATGGAGCTTGTTACTTTTGTACTCAATACGTAAAATTATATCAACCGATTCTTTAATATAAATTAGAATTTTTGCCTTTTAGAATGTAGTAAAGCGTCATTATTATATATGTATTTTATACGAAACGCAGACAGTAAGATATTAAATATTGCGAACACTGTAAATGATCGTTAATTACTATAAATCACCAATAGCTGGGAAAATCTGCATGGATTTTTTACATATAATTCAGCATATTCGCATGGTTGGCCAGGATTTTACGGTAGTAATTAATACCGCAAGAGCTAAAGCCTTGTCGTTATTCCCCGTTTGTAGCAAACGTGTAATCTATTCCAAGCTTTCAGATGTGTGCTTACATAAGAGAAGATGCTTCTAATGACAACAACGTGGTCAGATATCAAAGAAGTTAGCAACTAAGGCAGGAATCAGACCTTAGGTATATGTATTGGCTTTTACAAAACTAAACCATATGATTAGCTTCAATTTTAAACATCAATCTCTTAAAGTTTATTAATAGCATTTTAAGGTTTAATGATGTTTCATGTAGTTCAGATACCATAAAAAAGATGAAGGTATTCTTAAATCGACTTTTTGAACACAAAGTCATTTTTGTGCCATTTTTGTGACTCAAGTGAGGCGAAGATTGGGTGGTTTTTTTAACAAGCAACATTAAGACTGGATAATTTAATACGAAAGATTCTTCCCTAGAAGACATCCTTTATAAAACTGGAAAATGTTATCGATCATCTAGCGAAACCTTATAATTTATTTAAATACGTATTTACCTATCTTTCATATCATTTTGATTTATTTAAAAATATTAAAGTAACTTTCAGAACAACTTTATTATTTATTTATATACGTATTAAATAGCTTTTAGACTATTGTAATTCATGTTAACACATTGCAAATTATGTATCAAAACAACCTTATAATTTAATTATATATACATATATATATGTGTGTGTGTATGTGTGTGTGTGTGTGTGTGTGTGTGTGTGTGTCCATGTATGTATATATCTATATAAGTATCTTTCAGAAAATTATCTTTAATTTCAACGCTTTTTAAAGTATTTTCCAGAACAACTTATGATTTATTACGCACTTAGGATGGATGAAACCAATTTTTCCATTACATCAATTTTATTTTTTACTTTTCATTGTAAAAATTCCCCACATTTATTGAAATATTCCCATTTTGCAGGACTTAATGCCCATTTCTCAGTTAAAATAATATATTGGCTAACACATATTCTATTCATACTCATCTAAAGGCCTTAATTATTAGCCCGAATATGCTGAAATTAAACATTTCCTTCCCTAACTCTTTTCCATTATGCCATTATCTTCAGAAATGCTCATTGATTCTTAAAAACCATCATTACTGCAGGGAATCCGCTAAAAGTAATTCTAAACTTTGCGTGACAGTTCTTGATACGGAAGAAGAATATTTGCTACCGACGGAAAGATATCCAGAAGTAAATGAAAATTTTTGGGCTTTGAAAGTAGAAACAGTAGGCAATAAACCGAAAATGTCTGTAATCCACATTTGTAGAGAGTGGAGTTATTAGAGAAATGACATTCGGGAGTATGCGTAACAGATAAAACTCTTGCAGTTAAAGTGAATTTAGGAGTTTTTGTTATTACCACTAGTGGCACATTTTAATGTCTCCTTAATGTTTGGAAAACTGGGCTCGTGCGGATTTTATCGTGTTATGAATATGCTTCTACAAGAGTTTAATGGTCATTCAAAGTATTCGTTCCAATTGTTATTCGGAGGCTTTTAGTGTCTTATCTTTGTTTAATTCCATATTTTTATGCTTTGGGTCGTCTTTGCGTGTTATGATACATTAGTTCCCACTTATGTTTTAGATATATTTATTTCTGTAATGATGCATCCATTAGTCAAATATTTTGGTTCATATCTGATATGTTAGGAGTTCTGAATTAAAATGCTCTATCGTATTAAAGCATGCAGGTGTTTTAAGACCTTTAAGCGAAACACACCATCGAGTCATTGTATATTTATGCTTAGATAAATACATGCGTGGACAGCTTTGAGAAGTTAATATATTTTTCTTTAGTTCCTCTAAAGATATACAATTTTATTTATTTAATCTTGTTGACTATACTTGAAAACATTAAGGCATAATCAAAAAGTGCTACAAGTAATTTATTTAGAATATACTGGTTTAATTCTATACATTGAGAGTTTCCCCCATTGGGTAAAGATCTTGTGTTTGTATTGTTCGATCTTGTGTATCTTAAGAATTAAGAGGATTTGTTTACAAAATTTGCATTCCTTCCTGAATTTTACAATGAGTTTACAGTTTATTGGCAAAAAAATGGGAATCCACACCTCCTTTATCCATTCAATTACTCCGAATAAGTTCTATCAATAAGAACTATTTTTATTAGCTATTTTTGTCTGCCTAAAATCGGATTTATGCAATATATAATACAAATAAATTACAACTGGGCTTTTCTTATCAAGTTAAGAAAACTATTTTAAGCAAAGTAGGAAAATTTATATCTTATTTTAAAAAAATTTCTGCCTTTCTGGCTCTTCCATTATCTTAATTCTTTCCTATTTTTCTACACCACGAGGACTAAAAGCAATTATGTTTAAATAGGAGAAGTTAATTTGGATTGCATGTGGACGAATATTCTGGATGGTTTCAATAATTACTTTCAGCAACTTAGATGCATTGAGGTTTGCTAGGTTAGATTATAGTTAACCAGTCAAATAACGAGATGAGGGGCCAAAGGGACTAACATCCCCCCCCCCGAAATTTTAGTCCTTTACTTTTGGACCTTTGTATTTTATTGTAATGTAAACAAAAGATAATCAATTATGCTTTGTGAGAGATTGCCCCCCTTTCAGTCCCCCAGGCCGTTTGTCGGCCTACATATCCGAAATGTAGTAGTATACAGGAAAGTATAACACATATTTACACTTTAACAATATTGCTGTGCTGTAACAACCGAGTGAGACAAAACTGAGCGTTTCTATAATTCATCAAGTTGTAATTAAACTTTTGGTTGTCGTCACGCTCTATGATCGTCTTCTCTACAGTTATGGAATCATAATGTAAAAGAGGCTAATTCTTTCAGGTGGGTAGCCAACAACGATATCCTCAAATGACGTAAATTTACCTCTTGAGATCTGGATGAATGTGAAAATTTTTAAACCATATTTAGTTAAAACTCTGAAGCTTTTCGCCTCCTTGTTGAGTTACGTTACTGCCGCAATGTGAACCTTTTAAATAATTCATTTGTCTTTTCATTTTCTTCTTGACTAGTTGCTTCTTTGGGGAACTCGGGGCCTTGGGATGTCTTTTGGGCTTACCTGCATCCTATTCAGAAAGTTCCCCTTGAGGTAATTGACATGGTTAGGCCCCCTGATGACGTGACCTGTCGATTACCTCTGTCGTTTTATGGTTCAGTTCCGGCTCTTATGCAGAATCTTGCCGTTGGTGCGTGGATGCCCAGAGTGCTTGATTTCTGTTTGTTTTTTGTCTTTTTTCGTATAATTTTTTATCTATTTCTGTTGGATTATTTATGAATATTTTAGTGTCTTCGTTTTTGAAAAGAATGCACTTTTTTCGATGATGAAAATATGATGTAAAGATTATTTTTTATCTAAAACTTTAGCTGAAAAATTATTTAATGTACCATATTTTTCATCACTGAAGTTCATTCCTAAACGTTTTCGGAAAGCATTTTTCAGTAATCACTTTGCAAATGCGAATGGTATTAACACTCAGATGACATTTAGCTGCCTTTCACGTGAAGGAAAGGTCAGTGTTTGTTTTATCAGGAAATTAATTCATGGCTGTTCTATACGTCATTTATTCTCTCGATTTTACGATTAAATGCTTCCTTATGACATCTAAGCTATGGAATGGTAAATGCATGTTAAAAGAAATTGACTCAACTCTAAGTTAATTGAGTTCTAGTATTGAATATATTTAATAATTAATAAGCTAAATATATCTAGAATACGGGAATTAATTGGTAAATAGTACTTCTTTACTATGTTAAATAAGTAACAGCAATAAGTTTGTATTGTAGAGGAGTAGAAAATTTTGACAATGATCGCTAGGTCTTTATAATACGAATCGACCAGTCAAATTCAACTTTTGGTTATAATTTCAAGGACAAAACCCCATACAGATCATTTATTCATCTAATTCAGTACTTTCTTTGGGCAATTTTATCATTTGAACACTCTTTTGTAGAAGGTTACTTTTCGTATATACTTTTTAATAAAGCTTATATTTTATCCCTTGCGTTTAAATACGACTTTACTTTGATAATTTAAAATAAGTATTTTTTCAAAACTTTATATGTTCTTAAATAGCATCCTTATGCATTACATATTTATTTGAAACACTAGAATAAAATATTTGAAATACAGGTATGAAAAAATAACATTTTTATAAAGAATTTTGTATTTTTAAATATATTTACCTTTTTAATAATTTCTAGCTTATGTGCACATGGAAGAAAAAGATTAATTGATCCAAAACTTTTACAATTATTATTTTAGTAGTATGTAATGGTAGTGTGATAAATAGAACTGCACCTCATCAGAAAAACTGAAAATAAGTGATTTATGCAACATCATTATAACATTGAAAACTAGAAAATGCGTAGTAAAAATGAAATGATGCAGAAAATGATAAAAGAACTAGATCTATGGATATCACAGTATATGGATAAGAGCCTGAATAACTTTTATCTTCTTTTCTTGGTAAATTATTATAATTATTAATTTCAATGATCCTAAATATTTTGGTTGAACTGCTACTCAATATGTTTCTTTATTTTATTTTTTATACTACTGAAAGATAGCACTAATATTGATCAAGTATTCATACTATCAGTGTCATGTTAACGATGCAGGTTAAATTCAGGTTTTAATAATATTTCTTTAATTATTTATTCAGTAAATAATAACCAGCTTTTACGAAGGTACTTAATGATTGTTTAGCTACTCGTACTTTTCAGAATGGGACGGTCATAACTACGCGTATGCTTAATGAACCGAGATCGGGAGTTTAAAGCCGATGACCCACTAATTCATGAAGAATCACATTGGACAGACGGTTAGACATTTACGGGACGTTTCAAAAGGGTTTTTGCAATTTTTAATTGCAAAAGAAAATTAATCAAATAGTTAGATGAACAATTTTTATTATCAGGCCAATTAAATGTGGCCCTTCATACACACATAAAGTTTGATAGGAATGCCCTCCAATGATTCTACGGATCTTCCATCCAAAATGTGATTTCTACCTCCTGTCAAAAAGCATACCTGGCATAACTTCAGCAAAATGAATTGAAAAATCTTACAGTTTAAGAGTTTTCCATTCAATTGCAGAAAACTCACGTTTACTTGACTTCGATGAATCCTTACACAAAAATATCGAAGCATGCGCTCCTAATTTGGCCTATCTTCCTGTTTTTACAAACGTCATCTGCGACACGATCACATTGGGCACATTCCAGAATGATATTTTCCGTATTTTGTGCAAATATTTCTCAGAGTTGCGGACCTCGTTTCCCAAAACCCAAGTATATAATGTGCTTAAACGCAACGAGCTCTCTTTTCATCAAATCTGGCCATTTTTAAAACGGTATAACATACCAAGGCAACAATGTTAGCAGGTAATAAAGCATTGTGAAGTAGATATTTAAGTCTGTGCAAAAGTTAATGTGTTTCATTACATTATGACAACAACTCACATTTTATACATCTTCTCATTTATTGTTCATCTACTGTAAAGTTGTGTACACGCCCTTTTGGAACATCTTGTACTATTATGGTGACGATATAAATTTCTCTCTCTTATCTAAATCACATTTCAGATATTTCAATAGTCTATGTCTTAGATATTCATCTCAAGCGTTCCTACGATTCGCCCAAGATATGTGCTGCTTGCCATAGCATAGTCGCAAACTACATTGGAGGATAACGAAATCCCTAAGTGGAATTTCTCTAAATTTTTACTGATGAGGGACAAAGTGCAGTCATCCAACCCACAACGGACAGTATTATCGCCTATCACGAATTGAGGTACACATCTCTCTTGAACATTTTTGGAATAGGTCTGTATTCCTAAAGATTAATTTTTAGAATTTAATTTATTAAATGCTGATCACTTGATTTCTTTTTCTGGTACTTTAAATTAATTTATCGTCACGTGCATAACAACGAAATAGACAAAAAATATTTTTTGACGAAAATAAACCAATCGTTGAGACGAAAATAAACCAATCATAGGCGTTAAAAATTTCATTGCTAATCGTTTAGAGGCATATGATTGGTTTATTTTCGTCTCAACGTCATCTTTTCCTTAACGCAACGCAACGCAACGCAACGCAACGGACTCCTATGTGAACAGGCCCTTTCAGTGCTCGATTGATTTGATCTATTTTAGTAAACATCCAGTCAACTCATCATTACCTGTTTAGTTTAAGGCTTTCTTACTATTTTTAAAGCTTTAACTGTCATAAAATAATCTACGATAGGCGAAAACAGTGCATGAAAAAGTATTTACTTATGAATTTTGCATAAGTTTCTGTTGTTTACCTGAGAGGTAATTCGTGCATAGATATTCTGGGCAAATAAAGCCCATATATCGTCGTACATTTGATGCTTTCGATAACAGTTTTAAACAATAGTCAATAATGCTTTTTCAGGTATTTCATCTAGTGAATTTTTATTACTTTCAATGCTAAACTCTATTAAGATGGACCTTCTTCTAATATTGTAAAATTTTTTAGTACCTTCGCTAGTATATGCCACAGAATAATACTAGAACAATTGCTTTATAATATCACGAGAAAATAATTTGTTGTTCTATTTTTTCCTGAAAGGACAATTTGAACATTAGTATCTGAACATTCTACCTAACAACAATATTCAAAATTTAATGCCCTGTTTAGTTTTTTGCAGTTGCTAAAGCTAAAAGAAAAAATTACAAAACCGAAAGTAAACTTTAATGTGCTTGAATATTGATAAGCTATAAGTATCCGCTATAAGTAACTGTTAAACCAGGCACTATATGTTTAGATTTCTCTTCAAAAGAAACTTATAAATCTTATGACCCTAGGGAGAAAAACTCTTATTTTCTTTAAAAATATTTCAGAAATTCTTAAGAACAGCAATTATTTAAATTTTAGTAAGTTATTACTTTTATCCTCAGCTTTTGCACTCTAAGCTTTCAATGGAAAAATATATACAACAATTTTTCTTCATGCTTTCTCAAAAATCTGTCTGCTTAGTTATCAGTAAGAACTAAATTAAAAATAGCACAAGATAAAAAAAAAAAGAAAACGCAAACCAAAATTTTTACGTATTCAGAATTCATATTTTTTCCATTTAATATTAAAATAATTTTTTCTTTTAATTTTATAATTTTATGCTTGATAGAACAGAAGAATACACACCTTCATTAAAGTTGTACTGGAGTCCATCAGCACAAAATGAAATACTTTCATTTTAGGAAATTTGATAAACTTACCTGAAATAAACAAAAAAATCACTGAATGTGAGAAATAAAATACTATATATACTTGCAAACTTAAAATATGTTAACACTGGTTGTGTTTTGTACAATAAATTAACTCTAAGACTTTTCCACGTCGATAGCATTTTTATTTAGAACTAGCTGAAAACCCGTACTTTGCTATGGAGTTCATTCAAATAAAATTAGAACGGTCAGTGTATGCAATAAATACCAAAAATATGTATAAATATATTTATAATAAATACAACGATCAATGCATTCAATTGATGTAAAAACGAAAAAATATATTTATAAAAAAATCGTAACGGATATTTTTAAAGACAAAATAATGTAGAAAAAATATTCAAATTAAATCTAATAGAACATTCTAAAGAATATAGTACAGTTTGAGGAACATATATTTTACTGTGTTTTAATGTTTTTTTGGATAATTTCCAATCGTCTGCCGTATTAGCAAGAAAAGAAATATTTTTTGTCTATTTCGTTGTTATGCACGTGACGATAAATTAATTTAAAGTACCAGAAAAAGAAATCAAGTGATCAGCATTTAATAAATTAAATTCTAAAAATTAATCTTAAGAAATTTTTATGATCTTTCTCGTGATATAAATTTTATAACCCTCAAATTATTATTTTAATGCAAACTTAAAAAAAGTTACTAAAACAGCTTAAAAATTTAATTTAAAAAAATCTAAGAAGAATTTTTCAAAGATCATTCTTAGTGCACCCCTACACTATAAGAAGAATCGCCATGCAAAATTTCAGCCCTTTGGGTCCAGTGGTTTGGTCTGCGTTGTCTGTCAGTCAGTCAGTTACGGAACTTTTTTTTTAAATATAGATGAACTAGCTGAAAACCCGCACTTCGATACGGAGTACATTCAAATTAAATACAACGGTCAATGTATGTAATTAATGCCAAAAATATAAATATATATATATATATATTTATAATAAATAGGATGATCAATGTATACAATTCATGTAAAAAAAAACATATTTATAAAAAAATCGTAAGGGATATTTTTATAGACAAAATAATGTCCAATCTTCTGCCGCATTAGCAAGAAAAAAATATTTTTTGTCTATTTAATTTTATGCACGTGACGATAAATTTATTTAAAGTACCAGAAAAAGAAATCACTGTGATCAGCATTTAATAAATTAAATTCTAAAAAATTAATCTTTAAAAATTCACCAAAAATCAGAAAAGGGAGGCAAAGATTCGAAAAAGATCTCATTTTGAAGGAATTTTTATGATTTTTCTCGTGACATAAATTTTATAACCCTCAAATTATTATTTTAAATGCAAACTTAAAAAAAGTTACAAAAACAGCTTAAAAATTTAATTTAAAATAATCTAAGGAGAATTTTTCAAAAACCTTTCTTAGTACACCCCTACACTATAAGAAGAATCGCCATGCAAAATTTCAGCTCTTTAGGTCCAGCGGTTTGGTCTGTGCGTTGTATGTCAGTGAGTCAGTTACGGAACTGTTTTATATATATAGATTAAGCAAAGGACACGTGTAAATGTGGCAACTGTCCATCGAGCTTCCAGAATTACAGAGACACCAGGCCGGGCAGTCCTTTAGTCCAAGTTTAAAAAGATGGACATTGAGACAATCGTGTCCTGTTAATATACGGAAGTTGGCAACAGCATAACTACGTGGAAGGTCCGGCATCGGCGTTCCAGTATTACAGAGACGTTCCAACAAAGGTACTGATATTTGTAAGAAAATGTATAGATTAACGTTTGATTAAATCTAAGAAAATAAACAGAAAAGTGTATTTTCTGGGGATGTTGTTTCTTTAACTACCAGTATGTTACACCAAAATTAAAAAAGTGTTATTGACCTGAAATTTTTATGTACAAAATATGTTAAAATACTTGCGTTTGATTGAAATAGTCTTTCTCCGCCAACTTTGGGAGCTGTAATCCAGGACATGGGGGAACTGGTGAAATATTAGTTATGTTTCTACTGACAGATTGGCTAACAAAGCTAAGTAGGAGTCAAGCTACGGATGTTCCTCGACATATCTTGTTTTAACCACTAATACTACTTTAAGATGGGGGCTAATTTGTGACTGCAGGGGTAACTTTGTGACACATAGTAATTTTTTTGTATTTCGGATCTTGCATCACGCCAGTGATACCGGGCAGGAAAAGAACTGTGTAAACAGCTTGTCTGACATACAGAGACACCTAGTGGCCAGTGTACGAAGCTTCTGCGAGCCATTTGTCTTTGCTGGCCAGTGTATTGTTCAAACTTGATGTCAAGCTATTGACTCAAACTTCGGGAACTTTGTGTGCTAAAAGGCTAACACCTTATACAACCAACTACCTCAGGGTATTATTTTTTTATTATCAATATGTTGGTTAGATTGTGGAGCAATATAACTTTTGTGTAGTGATATTTCCGAGAGATATGAGATTAAATATCAAAAGGTGACGGGGTTACTTTGTGACACATTAACACTGTCACAAAATAACCCCCAAAGTCGACACACCTCCTCCAGCCACTGGATATTTTTCCATCCTCTCAAATTCCACTGGAGAGAAAAAAGCATTGACTATGTAGAAAAAACTACCCGAAGGAGTAGAATGTGCCGAAAGACGAATTTCCTCATTTTCTCAAAGAACTGATGGCTGCCCTGGGAACCAGAGATGTCAAAGATATAGAAAAAGCTATCCAATATTTCTACAACACTCTTAGACAAAACGACGCACCAAGAATGGGTAATGCAATTTGGACACAAATTGATATGCATACAGATTTCGACGGAAAATGCAAAATTTTAAAGATTGGCAGCCAAAGAATGAACATGTGACGTTGCAGCGCATCTTAACTGCGCAACTGGCAAGATATTACAGAGAAGAAATTGCGATTCAAGGTCAGAAATTCTTTGCGAATTTCAGTTCGTGTACTCAGGTAGACAGTAACTATGCCTCATATACAAGTGCGCGAACAGTATGCGCAGATGTCAGCATTTGATAGAGGACGTGTAGTTGGGCTCAAAGAAGCCGATTGGTCTAATCGGTGAATCGCTCGACATTTGGATAGGAGCGATGCCACTATTAGACGTTGTTGGCAGGAATGGGTGAACCATGGCCGAACACAGCGTCAAGAAGGAAACGGTCGGCCTTGAGAGACGTCAGAACTTGAGGACCGAACAATCGTCAGAGCTGCACTCACAGACCCAGATTCATCATTATCGTCTAACGTACGTGCAATTGGTGCTTCAGTCACCGCAAGGACCAGTCATAGGCGGCTCAGAGAAAGGGGGCCGAGCCCACGGTGCTCCTTGGGCCGACTACCATTGACCTCTGTACATCGACAAGCCCGTTTGCAGTGGTGTAGGGCACATTCCACTTGGAATGTCACTGACTGGAGTAGAATTGTCTAGCAGTGTTGCGTCCCGCTTCGAAATGAGCCCCGATGACCAGCGATTACGTGTCTGGAGACGCCCCGGGCAGCGGTGGGATACCAACCTGAGAGTCTTCCGCCATACGGGCCGACAACCAAGAGTGGTGGTCTAGGATGCCATTCCATTTCATAGCAGGATCCCTTTGGTTGTCATCCGCGGCACCCTTACAGAACAGCTGTATGTCGAGGATATTCTACGCCCCGTTGTGTTGTCCTTCATATCACGCCATACTGGGCTTACATATCAGCAAGATAATGCCCGCCCGCATACGGCGAGCGTCTCTACTGCCTGTCTTCGATCCAACGCTACCTTGGCGAGCAGGGTCACCGGATCTCTCCCCCATTGAGCACATTTGGGGCATTATGGGCAGGACCCTACAACCAACTCATGAGTTTGACGATCTAACGCGCCAATTGGACATAATTTGGCCCGATATCCCGCAGAAGGACATCCGCCATCTCTATCAATCAATGCCAAGCCGAATAACTGCTTGCATAAGGGCCAGACGTGGACCAATGCGTTAATGACTTTTTCACTTTGTGAAGCTCTTTCTGTTGAATAAATCATCCAATTTTTCTCAGACTGTAATCATTTGTTTTTCTGTACATGTGCATCACATCTACTGATTTTAGTCGCATTCGGATAACTCCTTGGTGCGTCTATTTTTTGTCTAAGAGTGTAGGTATATATAATTGAGTATCAAGATTTTGATAAGCGTTTTACTGTCTAACTATGAGTCAAGTAATTTTTCATCTTGTATTTCAAGGCGAAAACACTGATGTCACAAAGTAGCCCCACTCAGCGGGGCATCTTTGTGACGCATTTTAACTTTAATTTCTTAATGGTAATTAAAGATCGGAGTTAGCGCAATGCATTGCTACGTAAGTAAATTATGGACAAATGTTTTGCAATTGTTCGTTTTAGGCTGCTTTTTAAACTTATCGGCTGGCGCAGTGAAAAACTTAAAATCAGTCACAAAGTACGGTACTCAAGATACGGTACTCTTAAGGTACTGTAGAGATTGGAGGGAAACCTGTGCCTTTACTTAAATCTTCTCCTTCCTATATGAAGAAACGACAAAAAATTTGCAAACGAATGCAAGTACTTATATTGATTTCTTTTTATCTGCTGATTTTTTGTCCTCTGTTAATGTTTGTCATACACATGACCAACACTTCATTATTGTTCCTTAAACTGCTATGAACGGATGTTCTCATCTGCAAAGGGTGCTTCATCCAGCTAAGCTACCCTAGTTATATAATGTTATGTCTGATCAAAATTTGCCTAAAATTAGTTTCATATAATTTTTTAAGTCACATATTTATGATTCAAATCATCATTTTAGATCAGTGGTTCCCAACCGGTGGTCCGTGGACCATAGGTGGTCCGGGAGAGCCTCGGGAGTGGTCCGGCACCCCATATAAAATAGTTGCCAAATAAATGGGGATTTTGAAAGCTATGTTCTAGATGGGCCGAATATATCCGTTGACAGTCAGGTGTTGAATTAATTTTTATGGATTTTTATGAAATTTTCATGTATAAAATTTAAAGAATTTATAGCTAAGTCGTACTGTACTCTGTACAATAGCAATAACATATAATGTGTTCTTAAACACTGTTTTACTTAATCACCTATGAATCAATGTTTCAATTTCAGGCTGAGATCTAGAGTATCTAATTCTAAAGATTGAAAACAAGGTTGAAACAAAAAGTGAGAGCGTTAATCCTGTAGCCCTTTTGCTTGGGGGATATTCTATACCCCCATACCCCCCTTAAGTCAATGTGTGTGTGGGGGGGGGGAGGTCCGCACATGGTTCTATTTCTGGCTTAGTGGTCCGCAGGCTACTACGGATTGGAAACCACTGTTTTGGATAAATGCCTTAATACTTTGAATAAATAATAATTATTTTTAGACATATAGAAAATTACATAATTGTACTGAACTACTGACTTTTTGTAGGTGGATCATCATTTTTTGAAACTATCATACATGACATACAAAAAAAAGTTCGAAATATGGCATGAAAATTACCTAACCATATCTCCTAGAAAGACCTAACCATATCTCCTAAATAACGGATTATAGTGCATTTTTTGTGGATGTAAAACTCATCATTCATATTTTTTTATAATTTTACTTAAAACATATTTTAATAATTATATGTAGTTTAGTTAAATTGTCTAAATTCTGTAATTTAATGGCTGTATATTGTGCTATTCTACTTCATTCTGGGTTCATCATAAATTACAACTGCTAACTGAAAGTACAGGGTAAATACCGTATTTACTCGTGTATAGCCACACCTGAATTTTGAGACAACATTTTGGGAATTTTTTTTTTCCTGAATTCCGTTGTAGACTCAAAGTAGCATCGTTCTGCGAAATGTAAGAATGTCATACATTCCTTAAGTTGAATGCTTGCCTAGTAATATCAGGTACAGCCTTAGCTGATGGTGGTAAAACTACAGTGTAAAAAAGATGATTATATATATACTAGTACACTTAGGAATTATTTCGCACGAAGACAAATTCTTGGGAACTCAAAAGAGTTTTATTAAATAGTCCTATGGTATAATATATACAAACAATAATATTTACAATACATTGAATTGCCGTGGGTATGATACGGTGTAATAGGTTCTAAGGTATATAGATACTAATGTTTTATGGTAATAAAGTATTCTAAACTAAACGGTGATTACCCATGTATTTAATTTTAAAATCCGTGTGTAAGCTGCACACCATTTTTACCGACCTATTTTATGGAATAAAAGTGCGGCCTATACATGCTTAAATTTTTATCAGGCCGTGAAAGGCAAAGTGGTGTAAGTCAGTAAGTCAAGTAGTGTAAGTCCAAAGCATTTTACTGCAAAAACTACAAAAAATTCCACTATAAATTGAACAAATTATAATTCATAATAATTATTATAATATTGCAAATAATAATTACTTGTATTTCCACTATAAATTGAACATGGAGATTACATTTTTGCCCTCAAATAATAAAAGTTGAAAATTTGACTTACACCACTTTGCCTTTCACCGCCTCATCTTCTATATTAATAAAGTGTTTGTGTGTGTGTATGTGTGGTCTCCAGACGAATCTATCGCACTTACAGTCATGAACTTCGGCACAAAGGTAATGCAGACGAAGAGTACGTGCACATCGAAGCCCGAATTTTAAATTGTATTACCGTTGATTTTTAATTAATAAAAAACCAACAATTTTTGAAGGGTGAATCCAGAAATGGAATAGCCTCTCAGTCATCTACCAAGGGTGAATCCAGAAATGTAAGAGCCTCACAACTCTCAAGCCAGCCATGTTGGGCTTACTGAACAGCGAGAAGCAAAAACGATAGAAAAATCAAAAAGTTTCAAGTCATATATTAAACCCGAATAATAAATGAAAATAATAATCTTTCAAGTCAGATTTTATACTAAAAAAATAATATTTTAAGACATTCCGAAGAATTACCGTTGATTTTTGGGAGAATTACCGGTCTCAGTTTGTATACAAACGTTCTTTGTTTCCATTTTCATTTTAGAAGTTCATTCCAAAACACAATTTGACATTTTTCGTTTTCAGCTTTTAGTGGTTTATTATAAATGTACCTATATATTTCATTTATACTGTTATTTATTCTAGATTATTTAAGCCGTGTTTAGTTTTTATTTATACTGTGTTTCCTTTTCTTTAATTTTGCACTTTTGATTTTAATTTCAGTTTTACTTTAGGGTCTTTCTTTCACATTTTTTTATTGTGTAATTTATACTGTGTTTAGTTTTTAAATTGATTTTGGTTAACAAACAAACATTCTTAAAATCCCGGACAACGCCGGCTCGCCGGGGGGGGGGGGGGATTTCTCTTCTGCTTGCGACTGTTTGCAGGAGATGGGATGCATAACCACAAAATTTAAATACCTTTATTAGTTGTTTTTTAGTGTTTCCATTCTCTGACAATGATTGCTGCAGGCAGCGGGTCCCTAAACCGGCTGGCTAGACGGGCGAAGCCCGGCTAGTATTTATATAAATTAATAAGGCGTAAATGTATTTTCAATAAAAAATTAAAAATAATGCGTAATATAAGCTTCCTGATTATATATGGCAATATGAACATAAATAGATCATATCTATTTCACAATTAAAGTTTTAATTCCATCAAAGTGTATTTTGGTGAATGCACCTTAATTAAAATTTGTTCTACATTAAGAATTAATGAGTAACCTGCTTCTAACAACTTAATCGAGTCCCATGAAAAGAGCTCCTTTATCTAAAATTCTCCATATCAGTAACACTTAGCGCGTGGATCAGGCATTTAATAAATTAGAGGATGTCCATGAGATGAGTTTGCATAAGACGCGCTAAATTTTAACCACATATTTAACATGTATAACTTAATATAAAACTTTTCTCTTTCTCCAAGGATATCCCAGTTTACGATAAATTAATTGATTATTCAACGAATTCTGTTTTCTAGAGAGTGAAAGACTCTTCTTAGACGGCGCAGCCTGAGTTGAGAAAGATGCCAATTACTCTTTCATAGCTTTGGCAAATCGCCAGGAACATAAAGATGATTTAAGTCAAACTAAATCCCTCTATTACTAATATATTTCGAAGACCAAACATTCTTGGCCAGTGTTCCCCCTTCCTTAATTACTACTAATATATCTGACATATTTTAAAAGAGAAGGTTTTAAATTATTTTGCGACGTACGTAAGAATCGCTATTCAGGAATGTTTTTGGTGCACATTGTGAAATTCAGACTTGTCTAAACGCTAGTTTTGTCAGTTTGTATACTTGCTGAAAATCATATAGATATTTTTACTTCATTGTAATTACACAAACTTAGAGAAGTCTGTTTAGATCAGGGGTCCCAACCTTTTTCCCACATCTACCTTTTAAAAGAATGATTTTCTGCATCGACCCCCTCACCATTTTTCTCTATAATATACAGCATACAACATAATTATAATACTAATAATTGCACATAAAACACTTAAAGATAACAATTCGACTAAGAATATGAACAAAAAATTAGAAAAAGTGATTCATTAGGTTTATGTTTTTTTATTTTTGTACTATTTTCATTTTTAATTTCACGAATATATACAAGATTTCAGAAACAAATTGTAATTGCACAAACATCGTCAAGAGAAAAAAGAAACTGCTTCTGATTGGTCGCATCGGGAGGACCCATGTTCTGTTTAAGATCGAATGGAATTCCCCTGTTCTTCTTAGTGTTGGTTCACAAATAAAAGCCGAAGGCGACATTCGAGGCATATACAAAAGCGTCATGACATTCGACTTTAGATGCCTGGATCACTCAGCCTTGTGCAAATGTGTATTTATACATATTAAAATGGATATTATTATCTAATAATTACATTCCTAAAAAAATAAATTAAATTTTAAAACAGAAAAAAATTATCATAGACCCCCAATAGACCCCATGAATACTATAGACTCTTGGGAATTCCTGATTTAGATTCATTCATAAAATAATCCAGAACACCTCTAACAGAAAATGAACTTAACTTTTTTTTCTTCTTTTTGAACGCTGAGGCACTTTTCGCTAGACATTCGCCTGTATGTACAACGTGAGACTGATGGCCATTCTTTTAAGGGGACACCGTATAGATGGCCAGCACTACTCCCTAAAAGCCGGTCCAGTAATTTAGAACCGAGTCAAGTGACGAGACCGGTACACTTGACCCCGCACCTCCAGCGGTAAATTTCAGAACTTGGAGGACATTGCAGCCACGACAGAGTTTTCTTGCACCAGCCACCATTAGTGTACACGGCGAGGGATTTGTCAACAACGGGCATCAAACCAGTGACGTTCAGATCCCTGTCCCTGCCAATTGGGTCACCGCCTCCCGAAAACTGTACTTTAATGAATTTAATTTATTTTAAGCAATATTTTGTCTTGCAATAATTTAGATTTTTATATTTTCCAACCTTTGATTTATTTTTGAACGATAGCATATCGAATTTTTTTTACAATCTTTGCATCATTTTCAGGGTAGTTGGATCGTTAAATCAAAATTGAGAATCGCTGAAGTTACTTCATGCCCTATGAAAGCTGATTATTTGATTAAATTTTGCTTAATTGAATACAGTTGTCATAAATTCTGATATATTTCCTTTCCATCAAATCAACGTCTTAAAAAATAAATTTTCTAAACAGCTCATTTATCTAATGAAAAAGAATGCAGTTGAAGTCTTTGCATATGCTGAAGTACAGCCAACCGAGCATTATAGACCACTATTTCCATGTTTAGGCAATTGTGTGAAACCAGTTGCCAAAAATGGTGCTGCCCCCCCCCCCAAAAAAAAGCGCTTGCTTTCAAGAAGGTTCGATGAAAGTTTTGCCAAAAATGTTGCTGCCCCCCCCCCAAAAAAAAAAAAAAAAAAAAAACACGCTTGCTTTCAAGAAGATTCGATGAAAGTTTTAGGTTGGAAATCTGCATGTTGTACGTTAAACATATGTTCATCAAACCGTATCCTCACAGAATATTATAAGCGGCTTTGTCGGCTTGTAATAGCCGATATCCTTTTAGAGAATAAACTATAGAACATCTGAGATTTAATATTCAGTAATCTATCATCTTTAGTAGTTAGATGATAGTTAGCATTGATAATTTGATCGCAAATATCAGTTGATGGCCTATTTACTGCAAGAGCAATACTCTGACTATAATTCCCTCACAATATATATTATAAGCAAGATACATGCGTAGTCTCTAATGCTTTTAACTCCGAAGACATACACTACCAACTTTATTGAATAATAATATAAAATAAATCAACATACCTGCATATCTGCTTCAATGATCTATCATCCAACTCAAACGTCAATGCAGCAGACATAGCATTTACACTTTTGAAACTTGGTTAAAAGATGATACCGTATCGAATACTTGCTTTGATAGAGATAATACTAATGGCTATAGAAACAGTTAAGCAGATCAATGTTCAGAGAAGGAGCACCAGTAATTTGTGCTCTCACAATGTGTCCATCTCTAGAGATATATACTTAAATTTACTCCATAGGTTCAATCATTTTGCATGTATTAAGTCATTGAGTAGTTACAAATCCTAAACGCCCGTGAATATATATATATATATATATATATATATATATATATATATATATATATATATATATATATATATATATATATATATATATATGTACGTAAATGTGTGTGCGCGTGTGTGTGTGTGTACTTCACAAAATCACGGTTTATCAGATTTTGGCAGACATTAAAATTAGCGCGAAAAAGGTATGCCCTGGGGATGTGTACTATTTGTGGTGAGGTAAATGAAATATGTGTTTTTCTGATAGAGGTCTAAACAGATTGTGATCTAGCTCAAGCTGTTTCAAGGTGATTACAAACATCCATGCCACTCACTGGATGCGATCTCGCTGATTCTGGCACCAAATTCCAACGCTTCAGCAATAGGGTAGGTGGGGGCAAAGGTTCGCATGGGGCAAAGGTTCGCACATGCATTTTAAAATGACCGGGAAGAGTTTTAGGAAGAATAGGGTAGGCAATGCATTCCTCTACTTCCAGTCAGTTGCCTCGTAAAAAATGTTGGAGTTAAGACCCCCTTTTGCAGAGAAAATGAGGTAAGTTTATTTTCGTCTCTTTTAATGTAATTTTTTGCAACTTTTGAGTAATTTTGAGCATCACTCAAACTCACGAACTGTTTTGGGCTTATTTTCGCATGTTAGCGTGGTAAATAACCTTTCAAATCCTACCTTAAGTTTTGGGTTAACTCAAATACAGTGGCGTCCATTCTGCAGAAACAGAACCAGCACGAAATGGGGTAAACGTTTGCAGGAGTCATGGGGTAAAGGTTCGCAGTGCAAACCTTTGCCCCATCTGAAAACCTTTGCCGCTCTAACTATTAACATTTGTTTCATGTCCTCTTTTCACTAAGAATCCTTATTAACAACGTCTTTTATTATTAATGGGAATTCACATTTTTGTAATTTGAAAAAAAATTATGGTTTTTGATAAAAACTGCCTGTCTTTAATCAGAAAATTTTTTGTAAAATGCTTGAAAATCCATAAATTAAAAATAAAATAAATTAGTATAACACAAAAATAAAATAGCTCTGAACAAAGACCTATTTTACAAGATAAAGGAATTAAATGTTGTTACAAGACATTATAAGCTTCGAAGGTCTGGTTAGGGAAAAAAACTCTAAATGAGTAATTTCCAGATTTGCAAGTCTTTGAAAGGCTCCTTGCGTCACAATTTTGACGAAATTTTATAAAATTTATTACAAAGACTCCTCTTATACATTAAAATAAAGTTATGTATCCATTTCAGGTTTAGACATCATTCAGATTATCAAAGTGTAACTTAATCGTGGAAAAGTACAAAAATTTCACGAGAATTCAGAGTACAAGCATAAAAATATTTCCTAAAAATTAATTATTCAACGAAAGCACAAATCAAAACATAACCCTGATCAAAATGTATAAGCAATCTAAATGCAAAATTAAGGATAAGGTTAAAAATTGGATCGCAAGGAGCATTTTAAAAAACATAATAAAAATTTCAATTTTTTAAATATAAAAAATAAAATTTTAAATATTTATAAAATTTTATAAGGTGTTTGAAATAGTTTTACTTTAATGAATATTTATGCCCAATTTCATATCTCTGAGGTAAAAATTTCAAAAATTGCTTTGTAATGTCCCCCATCCCCTTAATTTGCTTAATTTTTACGGGTTTTAAAAGAATGAGTAAAGCCTAAGATATAATATAGCGATAGTGTTAATAGTTGATATTTTAATTGGAAGTTCTTTAGTTTAAGAAAAAAATTATTGAGATTAACCCCTTTTCATTTTGTGAATTTCTTTGTTATATTCAACTTTCTGTGTTAATAGTTGATATATCATTTTGAAGTTATTTAGTTTAAGAAAAAATTTATTGAGATTAACCTGTTCAATTTGTGATTTTCTATATATGTAACACCTTTAAAAAGATTACAAAATGTGAAATAAAATTATTTAGACAACTCTTTTTGTGATTTTCGATGCCTATCCAGTAAGAAACCAACGAGTGGGGCAAAGGTTCGCAAACAGGTCTTTTGGTAAAATTAAAAATTTGGTGACTAAATATTTCGGGAAAAAATTCATTATTTTATAGAAGGTAGAGGGGATACCCAACTACAATACAAGTGACTTTTTGGGGCGATGGGATCTAACGGAGGCCCGTAAGAAACCCAAAACTCAAAACTGCAAACCTTTGCCCCCACCTACCCTATACTTTGAAGGCGCGGACATCGTCAGGGGGATATGTCAGAAGGAATACAAAAAAACTGCGTATATTTTGAGCAATTAGTCCAAAGGAGGAAAGGAAATGATGCTTCATAGTTGCTCACTCAGAACTATAGCTATCCGCAAGGATATAGTATACATTTTGTGTTTTTCTTTCTGGAGTACCTCAATTGACACGTCAGTATAGAAAATGTGAAGCTCTGTATAGATTGATGTATCTAAAATCTTTCCAACATTGCAAGCAGTTAGAACGTTGATTTTAGAAGTGTACATCGAAGTCACTATGTCTCATGTTTACCTTCCTATACCAGTATACGTATTCGCAATTGATGATATTCCAATGACATGCTTGTATGGGAATGTTTACCTGCGTATTATTAAGGTGTGCGAAAGCGCCATCATTGTTTAAACGTAGTATGAGAACACTTTTGATAATGTTGTGTATGTTCGTTTCATCCTTTTTAATATATTTGGATTGGACTTGTGGTGGCCCTGTGGTACAGCGCGCTGGCTTTTGGTTCTGAAGGTGCTTGGATCAAAATCCCGCGTCGTACCACTAAAATACCTCCGTTTGTGTCATCCTTTCATAGGGGCTAATGCTGATCTGCTTATATGTTGCCCCAATAATAAAATGGCTAGCAAACTGCGGTGAATTTTAGGCGAATGTCTACACGTCAAGTGCCTCCGCATTATAAAAAAATAAATAATTGGATTACTTATCTTTTATTCAGAAAAAATATTATTTAAGTATTTAAGTTTTTTAAAGTAGAAAACAGGGTAAATATTTAAATAGGGATACCCAAAATAATCAAATTTCTGTGGTATGTGGCCAGAATAATAGAATTAAATGTTACTGCTTATTGATATAGATTTTATTTTTCTATGCATGGGCGCATCATAAATATATGTAATTCTTCAGACATAAACTCAGCCAAATCCTCAACAAAAATAATGACTTTAAATTTTATTACACATCAACGTAGATTTTATTTTTCTATGTATGGACACACTATAAATACATACCAATCCTCAGCCAGAAACTCTCTCACACACTCACATGCGCAAAACAGAATCAATATGCATTAAATCGTTATAGAATTTTAACACAAAGGAATGCCAAAATGCGTAAAAAAAGGAAAAATACCAGCGCTCAAAAATTAATTTTACGTCAGATGAGATCTTTAATCATATTTTATGTAACACTTCATATCTTGTAAAAAACAATTTTACTCATGAATTTCATTAAATATTATTCCATTAAGTGTATCGGGTACTTTATAAAAGAAATCTACCGCGACATCTGCTTAAATCTACGCATGTAACGGGAAATGTATTTTAACACGGCAGCACAGAATGTAGCGAGAATTTGAACAGCTTTTAAAGAGGGGACTGGGAGTTAATTTGATAAAAGCATTTAAATTCATATACTATAATGAGGATGAGTAAAAATTAACAACAAAATGCAAAGTTGTTTTCGGGGAGATGGGGGCATTTTTTTTTCGCTACGGGTAGTGTAATTAAATGTAATGCAAGAACCATGTTTCATTACAGTTGCTCACGCATTTTACACTAAAAGCTGTGTAATTTTATTCTGTTTTTATCTTAGTTCCTGTCTCATTTTTTTCCGTTCGGTTAGCTTTTAATGTAAATTAGGAAAGATACATAGTGTTTAGTAAACAAAGAACCTTGTATCGTTTTAAATCAAGGAAATTCAGATGACCTCAAAAACCTTCTTCGCAGGAGAAGATTTGTCGTCCAATTAATCTATTCTGTGTTTAACTTCAGAGGATACTTTCTAAACTTAATTAATTATGAAGTTTTAGTTAGATTAAGTGGTAAATAAACGTCTGTTGCTAACAATGCAGTATTTAGTTTAATTAAAAGCTTTTGATAAAAAACAGGTATGTATGCCTCAAAACATGGAAAAGCTTTAGAGAAGCATTTGCAGAGCCTAACAAAATAGAATTAATTCTTTATTGCGTTACGCTTGCAAATTAAGACGGAAAAAAATTGTTAACGTCCTTTTGTTAAAGCATTTTGTACCGATACATGCTATAATTTATACATGAATGGAAAAGGAAATGAAAACTTAAAACTTATGGTTCTCGTTTTAAAATATATTCGAGAGAGAAAAGGATAGATTTTTAAAGTGAAAATAAAATAGATAAAAAACTTACAAAGGTAGATAGTGATCTATGAGCTCTTAAACCTGTTTATAAACTGGGTATTTATCTAGTTAAAAATTAATGTTATTACCAAACAGAAAAACTACATTTTTACAACTATCTTTGCTAATAAAAGTATGCAGATGTTCATTGTCACCTTCATGAATTAATATTAAATATTGCAGTAATATATTGCTATCAAACTTGTTGCCTGTACACATGTAGTAATTATCTATAACATCTACTGTACATTTATGCACAATAAACCGTGATTTCTATTGAACGAGCTGCCATAATTTAATTTAAGACAAAAATAGATAGACGGAAATCTCAGATCTTAACATTAATTAGGGGATTCATAATATAGAGCATTAAATTTTAAAAAAACCTAACAAATATTTATTAAAAGTATAATATGTAATGAATTTTATAATGAAATGAAAACTGGTAACCAATTGCCATCAGAACTTATTAGCTAAAAAAAAATATGAGACTGAGATACCTGTAACTGAGGAATCCTTATTGGGATTTTTTGAATTATGAAAATTTTTAATTAACGTATTTATCACTATTAGCTATAATTATGTATAGCATTTAATTATGTATTTATTACTATTAACCACAAGTATTTTGAAGTTATTGTTCCTTTATGTAAAACCGTTCTGCTTTATTTCATAAAGTGTATTGTATTTTAATAAAAACTTTCGTTTTTTACTAATTTATTTTTATTTATGTAATAAATATAATTTATTGTTGACGGTTGGGAATAAAATGTATTATATTCGCATACTTCCGTATGTCTCTTTTTGAACTTAATCATTTTCTCGGGAAAAGTTCTCTTTATATACTCTCAACTTTTGACAACTCTAATATTAATATATAAATAAGTAGGATCATAATAAATATCTAGGGCAGTTTTTTAAGCTTAATTTTTTTTTATTATAAGTGAAAAAAGCTTTTGTAAATAATTTTTTCTTTTCACTGTTTTACATTCACCGAGACGAAAAATTCATTATACTGGAATGTACGTTAAACGTTTGGAAGTATATTTCTTTAATATATATATAGCGGGTGATGCTGCATTCAATAAATTTTGAGTGAGAGAATCAGAATTCAAAGATGCGGTAGTTTGAATTCATGTAAATAGATTTTATTATCAAAATAAATATATAATTTTTACTTGTGATTAACAATGTACTTTTCTATTAAAAATTATTTCAACATAATTTAAAGAATCCTCCTCTTTTTCTATCTTCAACTTAGATTTCAAATTGTTTTATTATATTTTTTCGATTGGTTCATCAATTTCAGTGTTGATAAAGGTGTATAAACAATACATGGTTATTTACAAACATTATTCTATTATTTCGGTAGGCTTCTTCAAGTTAGTGAAACCGAAATCTGAATTCCTAGCTCAAAAATAGTTTAGTATGAGAACTCATTCTGCAAGCAACGTGATATAAGAGATGAAAAGTGATATGCACCAGATGGCTTGTATTTTGGGGCACGCTTCTTTGATATTTCCCAGATGTCTGAAATATTACATGACCAGTTACCAGCCTTATGTAGGTATTCTTCTCATCATTATCGTTACCACCAACGGGAAAGGAAAAAATATGCGTTCTTCAGGCTTCCTCAAAAAGCAGTATGTGGTGGGCTGCCACATTTTTTGAAATTAAAGTTCAGATACATTTACAGTTAATCTTTAAAACATATAAAAAAATCCCATATTGTTCTCGCTGTAGTGACGGATTGATACATTTAAGATAAGTACAGCAGATTTAGAATGTGATCGGGGAGTGCAGTGACGTCTTACTTTTAAAAAAAAGAAGACTAATAAATCATCAAAAGATTCTACCAGTGGCGTAGCAAAGGGGGGGGGGGCAAGGATGTCTATCATGCCCCGGGCGCCAATGTAAGATCCATATATAATATTACTATATGTTTTCGAGGTGGATGCCAATATAAGGTCTATATATTATATTACTATATGTTTTTCAGGGGAGGGCCCCAATATAAGGGCTATATATTATACTACTATATGTTTTTCGGGGAGGGCGCCAATATAAGGTATATATATTACATTACTATATTATTTTTTTTGGGGGGGGGCAATATAAGGTCTATATATTATATTACTATATGTTTTTAGGATAGGGCACCAACATAAGGGCTATATATTATGTTACTATATGCTTTTCGGGGGGGGGGGGAGTGCCAATATAAGGTCTATATATTATGTTATTATATGTTTATCGAGGGCGCCACAAAGGTATCGTGCCCCGGGCGCCAGTTATGCTCGCTACGCCACTGGATTCTACTGATCAAGCGAACCGCAACAATTTATAGAAGTCACTGCGACCGAAGCCCATGGAATATACCAGGGTGTTGAAGTGCCAGATGATAAAATACATTTTCTCACCAGATTTATACTTTCATATCCCTGTCCTGCAATTCAATTTTAGTAACTCCCTTGATGATATTAACGAGTTTCGAGCACTTTACATTTATGATTCATTCATCGAGATATCACACCTAGTGGATGTAATCTGAAATTGTTGTTGCCATTTTAACTTTTTGGAGATTTCAAGAAGTTCGAGTTTATAATTTCACTGTTTTTCACAGTTGCTTGTAAGTAGTACTTCACTAGTTGGGGTCGAGAAGTGATCATTTGAGGTCTTGCAATTCATACATTTGTGTGAAATGTATAGTTTAATGTCATCACTACCATATGCTTAACCTCTTCGTAATTTTACATCAGTTTGTCCTGTTCCATATGAAGATGATGATAAACAATAACATTCAACCTAGCAGTGCAGGTCCATATATACATACATACACACACACACACACACACACACATATATATATATATATATATGTGTGTGTGTGTGTGTGTGTGTGTGTGAGTGTATGTATAAAATATGCAAAATAGCATAAATTAAATATGTTCTTAAAAAAGGAAGTGTATTGAAAGAATTAAGAATAAAAATACCCTACTACAGGACATTTAACACAATTTATACCGATTTCCATTCTTAATTTAATATTACTATAACGAATGTATGTTATAGAAAATGAAAGAAATCACCTACACTAAAATTAAGTTAAGAAATATCCTATCGTTGTAATTCTGGTCATTTATATGCACTATGCCGTAGTCATTTTAATGAATATTCTAGACACTCTTCAGACGTTTTTTAATTAAAATTAGCTTTTATAATAAAATATCTCCAAGAGCTATTTTGAAATACCTCAATCTGCCGTTCCATTGTAAAATCAAGAATAAAATACTGGGAAAAAATAAAATACGAAATTTCATGTTTCATATCGAGTAGGTTAGCTCCTTTGCTCAAGTGATACAAATGATATAATGAAGTATATATTAGATATATAAATATTTTATTACATTGTCTGCATATCTATTATTTATATCCTAAACACTGAATCAGCCTGAATAGGATTTTAAATTAACTTAACCATATTTCAGCCAACAAAACTATGTTAAGGCAATAAAAAGAAGCTCCAAGTATTGAATTCATTAAATTAAAAAGGCAATTTATGTACTGAATTAATTAAATTAAAACTAATTGTGATTTATGGAACTAGATGAAATCCTAATTATGAAAATAAATCAGACAGAAAAATTTCTTTTGGTATTAAATAATCAAATTCCAAAAGATAGTCATAGAAATATATTCATCAGGTTATAGCTGTGCGTATGAGGAAAATAAATTATTCGTGAAATTATTCCCTCTTTTACGAATTACTCGTCACCAAATATTAACTATTAGAATAAAGAGCAATGATTTCGCTGCAATTAATTTCTATTTTTTGTACGTTTTCTGCACTAAAATGATATTTGTATGAAATAGCATGAATGTTAAGTTTATTCTATTCCTAATTCTCTGAAAAGATTTTTCAAAGCTGAAAAATAGTTGAAACTTTTGTTACAAATTGTTTTCAATTTTTTTTTCTTGTATATGTTCCTTGTTCAGAATGTTTAGAAAAATGAAATAAAATTTGATCATTATTTCGATGTAAATTACATAAAATTTATAAGAACATTCGTGTATAAATGACAAAAATAAATGTCATAAGTAAAAGCATAAGAATATTCACGCAAAAATACCATAAGTAAATATATTTGCATGTGTTTTAGCATATATATTTTTGTTTATCCACTTTAAACTTTTCTTGACAGTCCTTACTAAAGCATACATTAATAACAATCTATTGCATAATATAAAATGAAAAATATATGTGATGGCATTAAATTTAAATTTTTTGAGTATGCCAATACTGCGCGTATTACGTCAGAAAACCTTTAAGACGGCTGAATAATATGTTTATGAAACTTTATTAAGCGCGCCTGTATGACCCATTTGTCTAATAATCTGCTGACGTATGCTTTAGTTTGATAGATTACAAGGCTTATCGATCTCAATGCTGCGTCATTTTATAGGTCACATTCATCAAGTATATCTTCAAAGTACTTCTCTTATGTATAATAATGCTTCACATATTACTACAGCATACAGGGAATGATAGATCAAATTTTTTTTTAATGTTATTCATACTTGTCTAGATTTTAAAAAAAAGTTATTAGTTTTTGATATTTTAGTACAGTTTCAAGTAAATCTGTACTTAAAAAATTTCTTCAGTAAGGTAACGTTAAATGATTTAATCATACAGAATTTATATACTTTTTATTTGAGTAACTTTATAAAGAAAATTTTTTATCGGAGAACATTCTACGCTTTGTATGTTTTTATTAATTAATTTCATTTTGCATTTTGCATTTGGCTTGTATATGTAGAATAAAGAGCAGTAAGATTTCAGCAACCCATATCCTTTTTAAGTCCGTTTGGCAGCTCGGATGTGAGTTAGAGATAAGTTTCGGATCAGGTTTGAACCCTCTCGAACCCCATTGACTTTAAGTTTGAGTTAGACCAAGCCAAAACCTCAGTCTTTTGCAGTTTGCGTGTTTAAAGAAATGTGAGGGAATATCAAGATACTCTTAAATATATTAATATTTTTTTCAGAAAAATTACAATTTAAATATGTTGGGGATATTAAATTTATTATTTCTCTTTATAAGTGCTACTGCTAGGTAGATTCGAGGTCGTACATGCTGGAGGTCTATTCTTAAATGTCGATCAGAAGCCCTGACACGAATCAGCCCGACTATATATAATACAGTGTTTTCCCATCTTTTTCAAGTCGCGACCCCCTTTAAAGTTTTCCACTCATCCTGCGACCCCTTCCCTTCCCACACTGCATATTGTCACGAAGAAGTGTGAGATATACTGAATAAACCAACACACTGTTACGGTCAAAATAATGGCGATCAGAAGCCCTGACACAAATCAGCCCGACTCTATATAATACAGTGTTTTCCTATCTTCTTCAAGTCGCGACCCCCTTTAAAGTTTTACACTCATCCTGCGACCCCTTCCCTTCCCACACTGCATATTGTCACGAAGAAGTGTGAAATATACTGAATAAACCAACACACTGTTACGGTCAAAATAATGTCGATCAGAAGCCCTGACACAAATCAGCCCGACTCTATATAATAAAGTGTTTTCCCATCTTTTTCAAGTCGCGACCCTCTTTAAAGTTTTCCACTCATCCTGCGACCCTTTCCCTTCCCACACTACATATTGTCACGAAGAAGTGTGAGATATACTGAATAAACCAACACACTGTTACGGTCAAAATAATGTCGATCAGAAGCCCTGACACAAATCAGCCCGACTCTATATAATAAAGTGTTTTCCCATCTTCTTCAAGTCGCGACCCCCTTTATAGTTTTCCACTCATCCTACGACCCCTTCCCTTCCCACACTGCATATTGTCACGAAGAAGTGTGAGATATACTGAATAAACCAACACACTGTTACGCTCAAAGAAGTTTAATTGCACGATGCGAGCAGAAAGTAATCACACTGATCAACTGCCATCAGCCTGAGGGAAGTCTCTTATACGTATGCAACTTAAGAACTTTCTAGAAATATTGAAATTAACATAAACCGGTAAATTAGCATGAACAGGAACTTTTCTCGAATTTTCTAGAACGGTAACATAAATTAGAATGAAAATAAGACCAGAAGTCACAAACTGGATTCGAACAGACGATCTGTCGGTCAGAAATCCAGTTCTTTAACTATTTGGCTTTAACTATCCAGTTCTTTAACTTCAGAATATGGCAATATTTTCATTATAAAAGCCTTTCAGATATAAAGGAAGAACACTAGAATGCATTTTCCATCATTTAATTCCAGTTAAATGTTTAAATTAACGAAAAAAGAAATTTGTCAGAAATTTGTAAAAAATGGAGAACATTAAGAAACGCTCATCCTTCAGTCAAAGATCTTCAAAAGCAAGAATAGAAGAGAACACGACCTTAAGAAAAATAATGCAACTACCTTATTGGTTTAGAATTATATAGCAGCAAAAAAAAAAAAAAAAAAAAAAAAAAAAAAAAACTATTGCCTAAATAAAATCACATTATTCCGTTGGGGGGAAACTACAACAAACTAATGAAAAATAAACTGATGTTTAGAATGTGTGTACTGTAATAAATAATTGTTTACTGTAGTAAGCAACCTCGATTTTCATTTATCTCGAAATATATGAGGTAGATTTTTAACAAAATGAGTTTACTCTTTGAATGAGACAATTTCCTTTACAAAATATCACTGTTGTACAGTGTCATGGTAAATAAATATTGTGAATTTTTTCGATAAAATACGTTAGAAAGTTATTTTAATGCAATAAAACCATGGCCAACCACCAGAAAATATTTCGTGACCTCCTTGAAGTTTGCGACCCACAGGTTAGGAACCGCTGATATAATTATCATAACTCTAAACGTAATAATTATCATAATTCTAAACGTCAATTTATCTTTCATTAGTCTGTTGTAGTTTTCCCCCAAAGGAATAATGCGATTTTATTAAGGCAAATGTTTTTCTTTTTTTGCTGTTATATAATTCTGAACCAATAAGGTAGTTGCATTACTTTTTTCAAGGTCGTGTTCAGTGAAAATACTTTATAACATTAAATATACTTAATAACATTAATATTTTATAACATTACACATTAACACTTTATAACATACGTTATAAATAACACTTTATACATACATTAATAATATTTTAAAACATTAGATATATATCATGACAATACTTCATAACATTTACCGCGTCAAAATTTTTACGCATTTTGGTACTTTTCTGTTTAACTATTTACTCCTTGTCCAAGCGGTACAGACTGGGCTTGGCGTGCTGCCAAAATTATAACTCGTGAGGTACATACGGACGGACGGACGGTTTTAGCGTCTGAAATTTTGCTTTCCGGAATGTTAAGGTGGAACGTAATCCTACGTTAAAATTCTTTTGAAAATTTTGAGTTTAAAACATGTAATTAAATGTAGTTATTAGAAAGTCATAATTATTCAATAAGTACAGACAGTCATCCTAATGTAATTGATATGTTGAAAGATTCAAAGATCTGTAAAATGGGTAATTTAAAAGAGTACAAATGTTTTAATGTAAAGTAATTTATTCCACTTAAAAGATGTTCGTGCTACACGCATACGTCTAACCAAGTGTGTTAATTTGAAACTAGTCGTGACACCTTACATCATAAATAACCAGTAAAATGAACTCAGATGTTTTAGTTACAATGACAAATTAATTTTAATTCAAATTAATGCCAGAGAAATCAAGATAGAACAAACGTACTGACATTTGGAGTGATAGCAAAAACAGAATGTAATAAACTGCGGAAGGGAGCAAAATCTAGCTCACAACTTTTATCTTAAACTTGCGTTTATACTTAAGATTTTTAGAATTTATAAACCTGTTGAGCTCATATGCCCATATATCTTTCAAGTATGCAAATGCTAGCTATAATTTCTAAACATTCAAAGAGAGAAATATATTGTTGTCATGAGAAGAGGAATTGCTAAAAAATATTTAGATAAACGATAGACAATTTTATTGAATAGTCAATTTTATTGGTCAAATTTTATTCATGAAATTTCGGAATTTATTTTTTTTCTATATTGTTGCCAGCGAAACATGGTATAATTTGAAAACTTATATACTGCTATTTAAGCTCTATTTTTTAGTATTTAAACCGGGCTCGAGGTAGCATTGTGGTTGCGCCCTGACTTTCCGTGATGAGGGGTTCCGATCGAAACCCGACGTGCACCACTAAATACCTCCGTGTCTAGGCCGGATATGGGCACGTTAAATCCATAGACCGGAAAATCCCTCTATGAGGTCAGAGAGAGGGTGGGAGAGGGTACGATCCCCGCAGATGTCGTCCCTGAGGGTGCTCGGTCAAAATTAATGGAATAACTAGCTGAGACAAACTCCGACCGTTGTGGAGCTGTTCAAACCGGAGCCGCAGTGGCGTAGCGAGCATAACTCGCGCCCAGGGCACGATACCTTTGTGGCGCCCCCCCCCCCCCGAAAAACATATAGTAATATAATATTTAGACCCTATATTGGCGCCCTAGATAAACATATAATAACATAATATATAGACCTTATGTTGGTGCCCTCCCCGAAAAACATATAGTAGTATAATATATAGACCTTATATTGCCCCCCCACAAAATAATATAGTAATATAATATATATACCTTATATTGGCGCCCTCCCCGAAAAACATATAGTAATATAATATATATACCTTATATTGGCGCCCTCCCCGAAAAACATATAGTAATATAATATATAGACCTTATATTGGCATCCACCTCGAAAACATATAGTAATATAATATATGGATCTTACATTGGCGCCCCTCTGCGAGTGGTGCCCGGGGCATGATAGACCCCCTTGCCCCCCCCCCTTGCTACGCCACTGAATGGTTTGCTTTTACAAGTAAGCTTTGAATGTTCTAAGCAGTTTCTATTTATAGCTACACCCTTTCTAACGCAGGTCTGATTTTCTGACCCTTGTATTCCTTTCCATTCGTTGTTAGTCGTGATTTAACCGTGGTAAACCAGCGATTATACTGGATTGCAATACGACAAAATTAGGAGCTGATGTAGTAAATCAAATGTGCAGCTATTACACAGTATTCCGCATATCACTAAGATGGACAAGCTCATTGTTTTTTAGGTTTTTGGACATAATAGGAATCGATTCTCAAGTTACTCCTTAGATCCAATAAACCGGACAGTTTTGAAATAAGGTGATTCTATCTGCATTCTTTGACCTTTAATTATAAATATAATCTCAATATTATCAACATTTTATATCTTGTCATAAAATGCAGAATTAGTATTTTCAATTTGAAAAAAGAAAGTTTATTACAGAAGGAATAATCAAACTTGAAAGAGACGTTGCACTTTGTGCAACGCAAGCCTGCTGGTGTTCCAAAAATTGGTGTGCCCTATGAAGGGTTAAACCAGTATCCTGTTTTCTAGATGTATTTTTGATATTTAAATAAACTTAATTTATACGATACATATTATTTTATTTTTTGTACAGGTGATTGTCAAAAACTGTGCAATTGCATACTTCTCATACCATAATTTGCGAATTCTTTTCAATATTAAAACTTACTTAATATTTGATAAAGTATAATGTGGAATATTTTTAAGTAAAAGAAAAGTATTTTATGTGAAAGAGGGTTGACTGGGATTTTAGTAAATAAAAAAAATCATGTTAGTTTACATGATACTTCCAAAATGATATACTGTGTATTATCAAGCAATCACCCAAATGGACAAGACAGTTTTATTTATTTCATTAACTATAAGTGTGGAGGGAGAGTCAAGATAAAAATAAATATGTTATCCAAATGCTATATAAATGTATCCAAAATTATGCTAAAAAATAGTGAAAGCTCATTGTTAGATGAAAGTATGCTATGATCTTGATATAGTTCTAAATCTATATAAAGGGTTTGAGCAATTATTAGACTAAATGTCTCTCGTGCTGCTGTGCTAGAAGGTAAGGTAGACAAAACAAATCCGTGTGATGATTACGTAATATAAAACTATTATAATGTTATTGGATCATAGTTATTAACGTAATTGTGATATTCCAAATTCGATTAAACATATGAATTGATGGTGCATTTAATGCATTTAGATGAAGGCTTTTCGAAATATACTCTCTTATCTTTAATAGTATTTAAAATTTGCTTTATAAATTACGTAGTTTTTAAATATTTTATAAACGGAGCGTTTACAGATTGCTATTACAATCCAAAGGGAACATTTCTGAGGAAATAAATAAAATAATTTACAGTATCAATCGCAAGTATATTGTAAAAAAATTTCCTTTTATCAACATAATTCCTATTATTAACATAATTTTTAATATTTTTCCAATAATCAGAAAGGGCAAGGAAGGAAAAATTTAACTCACTGAGAAAGATAAATTTATTTCAGGAACAAAAAATGTAGTACATTACAAGTATTGTAAAGACATTTTTTTGTGAACGGTAAGCGTGAGAAAAACTTTTAATGTCAAAATTAGAATGTTACATACTCTTCCTTGTAGGTACGTAACTATGAGGTATGTCTTTATTCACACAGCATCTCTGACTTACTATAGATAACGAAGGCTATTAAAGTTTATAGAGCTTATAATGTTACACGAAATACCTCAAGAATTTTCGATAGAAAACAATCAAAACTTGAAACGTATTATGATGAAAATAGAGATTATATCCCACGATATGTCCAAAATTAATTAGCAGCATCGCGAGCGTTGACTGATATTGATTCAGTAAAGCCCTGCAAAGACTCAGTAATATCGCTTCGGAAGTGTTGCTCCTCCTTCTCATCCCATGTTTCTTAGAGAAAGTATCTTTAATAAAGATTTCCCTATATGCGGAAGCTTGCAACTGATAGCATGGAGGGGGTATGGTTCTTTTAAAATTAATTGAAAGTTCATCGTAAAATGATGAGAATAAAGAATGAACGTTCTTTCTCTCTCTCTTTTTGGCTTAATTAAAAAGACGCCAAAATCTTTGGAGAAAATTAAATGTTTTGCAGCATTTTGAAGAATTTGTTATTGGTTTTCCATATTTTCATTAAGTTTCCTTTTCCTAATAAATAATATATACCCTTCATAATTCATGCATGCCGTAGATAGTGTGTTGAGTGGGGAAATAAATGTGATTTGTTCAATTTAGATTCTACTTGAGTGATTGAACTTGGGGCGATACGTTATAGATGTAAAAAGTCAGTAATAAGTGAATAATTGGATTTTCCGTTATTATCCGATTCAGAATAGAGGCAAATAAACAAATACGCATGATGTAGACGAAAAACGGTAATTGGTAAATAATATTAAAAATACCAGAATTAAAGATCTCTCAATTGAAAAACTAGTTAAATTCATTTAACATTACACCCAATGGGAGTATATAAATTGAAATATGATAACGTTAATAGAATTTTAGGATACTGTAAAATAATTGGCTATCTATACGAAAATATTGAGAGTGATCCGATTATTTAAATGTTAATACGTTTAGATATTAAACCATAAGTCTTTGAAGGTATTTTTCAATTATATACATATATATATATACAGTGGAAT
The DNA here is from genome assembly GCA_907164885.2 of Dolomedes plantarius. Classification (NCBI taxonomy): domain Eukaryota; kingdom Metazoa; phylum Arthropoda; class Arachnida; order Araneae; family Dolomedidae; genus Dolomedes; species Dolomedes plantarius. The sequence goes on from OU015501.1 coordinate 131,161,775, forward strand.
CGCGATCGATCGTTTTCGGATTCATCGTTTTTCCGTTTGTGTCGTCCATTTTATCCAGTCCCAACAATCATATTGTTTTGGTATGTTTCCGCATCTATCGTTTACCCGCATTTATCGTTCATTTCAATCGGTCCCTTGAAAAACGATAGATCGAGATTCCACTGTGTATATATATATATATATATATATATATATATACCTTTGATAAGTCAGGTAAAATGAGGCTAAAAGACTTCGTATTTCCCTCCTAATTTGCACGTTACAAACCTCTGGCCTTGATGCATATATATATATATATATATATATATATATATATATATATATATATATATATATAAAAAACTATTTAGGCGTATCTTTTTGAAGGAAATATACGCGGAACTGCACCATGTCTGAAACTTTAACCTTATCAGGTTTTTGTGCTTCATTGACTTGAAGGATCCTTCACAAGCTGATATATAATGGATGCAGCAAGCACTATTTATTGTAGCCAATGATCTACAATTAGTAATCACTTTAGATTGACCTTTCATTTTTATAGACTAAAGGTTGATTTAGTGCCGTAATTTCTTTCTATAAAGAACGAATTATTCAGATATAAACAGTTTGTTTAATGGTATTGTTAGAACAATTGTTGAAAAATTATATTGTTATATCTTTCTATTAGCTTGCTTATATGACTTTTATATTAAGTAGCTTTATCCATTTTAATGAAAAAGGGGGAGCGGTGATCAAAAGTTTTGTCTAATAAAAATTTAACTTTTTATTCCCTATTGTGAATTTCTGATTGTATAAATCTGGCATCTCCACACGAATTGCTGGATTTACTGTGGAGCCTTAAGCTGTAACTACAGTTTATTTTTTCCCCTTTCACATACAGTAACTGCATTTAGTACCTTTCGGCTCACCAAACAGAATTTTAATTTTCGATTAAATTAATTTTTTCTCCTCATGTATTAGTGTCCAATAAATCAGCAAGTTTGGAGCCTTCTATCTTTCGCAGACATTGCGACATAAAATAACAATCTACTTACATACGAACTCGTGAAAATCGAATTGGATTTTTTTTAATTTTAACTTCAATTCGTATGCTCCAAAGAAAAAAAAAAGAATGGATTCGTATCTCTGATTAGAAACACATTATTACTCGTCTATAGAATATTTTTTTTAACTTTGTTTCTCTCATATCTTTGTCTGTTTCATGTCTCGCCAGAGTCGGCCCTAAGAGTTTCTCAGCGGTTAAAAAGTATCACACCTTTTCACACAAAAAAATGATAATAATAAACAAAATATAATAAAATAATAAACAAATAAACTTTAACATATTTATGTGTGGGACTTTTTTATTACCATACCACTGATAATATTAGAAACATTACAATTTTTAGCAAT